>JARYGA010058671.1:7500-10000 GCA_030545235.1 Helianthus tuberosus | reverse complement strand
CACCCGCTTGAACTAGCAATTGCGGGCTGGCTGTGCTGCCAGAACGTTACCTTAAAGCAAGCTTGACGTGTGCCATCATCTCGTCCAAACAATAGTACCCAACATGGCTGACAAGCTCTACCGACTTTACCCATAGGCACGCTTGCCTGAATACCTATGGGGCCATGCAGGAACTACGTGGGTCGATGATACATATTGGGCGTGCCCAATTCCACAGCAAGCAAGCAAGCAACGCCCCTATAGGCAGATTCCACCCGCTTGAACTAGCAATTGCGGGCTGGCTGTGCTGCCAGAACGTTACCTTAAAGCAAGCTTGACGTGTGCCATCATCTCGTCCAAACAATAGTACCCAACATGGCTGACAAGCTCTACCGACTTTACCCATAGGCACGCTTGCCTGAATGCTTATGGGGGTGCCAAACTACCGAAGTGGGGCTCAGCATGCGTTTGACACCTCTTTCCTCTCCCTTGGGCACTCTTGGGGTAAAGACAACCGTCTCATCTCGCTCACAATGCATGTGCTTGCCTGCCTTGGCATGCCTTCCTAGCACATCCTTGTCCTTGGCATGCCATCCCAGCACACACCAAGGCATGCCATCCCAGCACATGCCTTGGCATGCCATCCCAGCACATGCCTCTCTACCCCAAGAGTACTACCACCCCCCTATATATACATTCTGCACAAAAAGTAAAGTGACAGGAACAGACATTAATTTTTTGAGAAATCATAATTTTTGAAGGCAAGCACGTGGTCAGCCACGCTTTCAGGTCGTCGTGCGGGAACAAGGGCAGCGTGCTGGGCAGCGTTCTAGGCAACATGCCATGATGTGGGGCGCTTCCAAGGCAGCATGGCTTGTTTACTAGGCAACATGCTGCAATGTGTGGGGCATCGATCGATTAACTAGCAAACATCGTTGTTGCTTGTAGGCATCGTGTGGGGCATTTACAAGGCATCGGGCTTGATTTATAGGCAACGGGGCTTGGGGAGACCGACGCCTTGCTTGTATAGGCTTTAAACCTCGCGTCTCGTGTGCTTCTATCATGCCCATGCTTGGGCACAGGGGTTGCTCAAGCCCCTGGTCTCCCCTATATATACATTTTGCACAAAAAGTAAAGTGACAGGAACAGACATTAATTTTTCGAGGAATCATAATTTTCGAGGTTTGCTGGTCGTCGAGGCAACGTGGGCAGGCAACGTGGGGGGGAGGGGCGCTTGGTGGGGGGGAGGGAGGGGAGAGGGGCGCTTGTTCTCAGTCATCGTTGGGGCATTTGGGCTGTTATGCGCGCCACCAGCCTCCTTTGGCTTGGGCGCTCTCGTACCTTGCCCGGGCATGGGCTGCTCAACACCCACCACTCCCCTATATATACATTTTGCACAAAAAGCTAAGTGACAGGAACAAACATTAAATTTTTGAGGAATCATAATTTTTCAAAACCCCATCAAACGACGTCGGATTGGCATGAAATTTTGCGTGAGACCTCGGTAACGTGTTTTAAGGTGTTTGGATGAAAGAAATTCAGTTTTCGGGTCCCGAGGGCCCGTTGGCCCGGCTCGGTCGGCCCGTGACGCTTGTTTGACGTGGATTGTCCGTAACCCCATGAAAGAACGTCGGATCATCCCGAAACTTTACGTGGCTGTTGTAGGGCCCAAGTAGGGTGGTTTCGGGTCACGGGCCGGTCTGATCGGGTCAAAACGTTGACTGGGCTCGGGTCGGGACCGAGCGCCCGTGTGGTTCAACCATAACCGTATCAAACGAGGTCGGAACGGCACCAAACTTCATGTGAGCCATCGGGACAAGTTGACGGTGGTCTTGGGAAAGAATAATCTGGATTCGGGCCCACGGGCCTGCGGGCCCGGTACGTTCGTTTTCTCGGGATTCTTCGTAACACCACCAAACGACGTCGTATAGCCACGAAAGCTGACACGGTTGTTCACGGGCATTCTTATGGTGGTATCGGGTCACGGCTTCACGTCTCGGGTCAACGTGTTGACCGGGCCATGTTCGGGCCCGATTTGTCGTTGGGCCTTGGTTCGGGCCCGTTGTGCTCGGATCGACACCAAACTTTGTACAGGTTGTTCACGGGCCATTCTTACGTGGTTTGCGAACAGGAGTTCACGTTCTCGGGTGAGGTCTTCATTTGGGCCTTGTTCGGGCCCGATGTGTCGTTGGGCCTTGGATCGGGCCCGTTGTACGTCGGATCGCCACGAAAGTTGACACCGTTGCTCGCGGACATTTTTATGGTGGTGTCGGGCCACGGCTTCACGTTTCGGGTCAACGTGTTGAACGGGCCTTGTTCGGGCCCGATGTCGTTGGGCCTTGGGTTGGGCCCGTTATGCTCGGATCGACACCAAACTTTGTGAAGTTGTTCACGGGACATTCTTACGTGGTTTGCGATCACGACTTCACGTTCTCGGGTCTGTTTTTTTATTGGGCCTTGTTCGGGCCCGATGTATCGTTGGGCCTTGGATCGTCCCAGTTGTACTCGTTTCGACACCAAA
>JARYGA010058670.1:0-23516 GCA_030545235.1 Helianthus tuberosus | reverse complement strand
ATCCTGTTAATGAGCGTAAAAGTTGTAAGAAACAATGAGGAAAAGATTGGTGGTGGAAACAGGATGGTAACGGTGAACTTTCGTCAAAATATTATGTTCAGGAATGGATCGGAAGTCAGATCTTGTGACAACTGGTAATTTTCCATGTATTCCGTACAATAATGAACATTAATCTGTGCCTTAATGACTGTGCATGATTGAATTAACAAGACGAGTGATTTTCTGATTACTATCATAAACATACAATGGCATTTCATGTTGCAAGATTTTTATCATTATTACATGCAACACAGTATGGTACAATTAGTGCACAACAAAGTTAGCACAGCCATCAGACAAATTATAAGTACTGACGTGAGTTCAGTACTCAGACATACTTGATGTTAAGACACAGAATGAGCCCCGAAACCAAGAGTCACGCTAGAATAGTGTGTAGGAAAGTAGGGATCATAAAACTGCCTTCCTAGTGATGATTTAGGTGCCTTAAAGTGCCAGAAACACACTAAAACTGCAGAATTCTGCAGAAAACACCAAAATTCAGCAATTTTCAGCTTTTTAACAACAAAATATAATGCAGAATTGTGGTTTAATGGTCCAGAATACATTCCTAAGTATCGGGAATCAAAACTGCCATAAAAGATAACATAAAGCACACTAAACTGCGCTATTTAGCACTTTAACGAACCGGTAACCAATCGAACAACCGGACACTACCCGAAACATCTAAATTTCACTAGAAGCATTGTTTTAGTGTTACGAAGCTAGTTATGGTCACCGAACATCATATCACATACTAAAACACTTAAACACCTAAATCCCTAAACATAACACTTAACATCTAACTAGAATATGTAACTAGTAGTTGAGATGCAACTAAGACCCCCCCCCCCCCATCTAAGGTCGGTTACACCATGGGGCCCACACTTGATTTTCTTCTAATATTTTATAAGATATGCTTAGATAATAAGAAACATAATAACCATTATGTAAATTGATGTTGGAAGATTGTTATATTAAACCACAAGTCCTTCACTCATATTCATTCTAACACTTTCAACCAACAAAACTCTTCTTCTTCCCCCCTCTCAACTCACGGCCACACTTTCTTCTCTATACATCTTCATTTCAAGTCCATTCTCAAGCAATCAAAGGTGATCCTAAGGTGTCTCAAGCCTATCTAAGAAGGTTGCAAGCATTGGAACTTGAAGGACCATCTCTAGGAGCTATTAACCACTTCAAATCTTCATCATCTTCCAACTTGTTCTTCCCTAGCCATAGTGCTAGTAGTAAGCTCCTTTAACCATGTTTTTACTTCTTATTTTGATGGATAAAAGAATATGTAAAAGGTTAAACATGAAGATCATGAAGAAACAAGAAGATAGTTTTTAACATAAAGCTAAATAACATAAGAATCATTGTTGTTTTAGTGTATGTGTGAATCTTGATTGTGATTTCTTGTGAATATGATGTTAATCATCATAAGGAAACTTGCTAGATTGTGATTAAACACATGATCTAGCAAGTGAGAGGATGATCTTGTGAAAAATCAAAGTGATCATCCTTTATGTAAACATGAACTTGAAAAATGAAGTTGTTTTTATGTAAGATGATGATGGATAAATGATATAAGGCTTATAAATGGATGATTTCAAAGACAGTTTTCTCAAGAAACCAAGATTATTTACAAGATTTACATAAACATGATTTTTAGAGAAACTAACCACATTTTTAGTAATAAACGAAAGCTAGAAACACATTGTTAACAAGAAAAATTCACGAAGAAATGTTTTTGAAAAATCATGTTATAAGTTGTGAAATACTAAATTTCTCAAGAATGATGTTTATGAACAAATGACCACACTTTTAAGGGTAACTAAGTCTACTAATTAACATGGTAAGTTACTACAAGTTTTTACAAAAATTTCAAGTTCATGATGTAGTGTAATTTCATAATTTTTGGCTCATGGTAAGTGTTGAATAACTTGTTGTTGATTGATGATGATTTTAAAAGAAAATGATATATTTTGAAAGCATGGAAACCTCCATTTTTAAAGGGAAACTATGGAAAAAAATTTCTAGAATTTAAACACTTAGAAAAATAATTTTAAACAAGTGTTTATAAGTAAATTTTAACCATGTTTTTCATATAAAATTTGCCATAATTTTTGTTACAAAAATTACAATTATTGGAGGTTGTTTTTGATAAATAAAAGTGACTAAGTATATATTTAGGGATATATATTTAGATGTCACAATTTGTGTGATTACTTGTATATTATGTGTATTAGTTATATTATTTTAGGACTTGAAATAATATGACCTACCAAAATACCAAGAATTATAATACAAAATATTACCAAAAATTCAAAGAAAACAAATATATAATTTATACCCAAAGAGTTGACAAACCAAACAAGGAATATGGATTACATATATATATTCCGGAATTAAGTTCATATATATTTTGACAAATAAGATAAGTGGTATTTTGGAAATCAAAGAAACGAAAATTATAATTTTTTTACAAGTGTTACAAAAATATATCATATTTTTGTCAGGTAGAAAATACATTATTTCTGAATAAAGAAATGACATATGTATTTTCTCGAATTATTAGAAAATATATTATGTTGAAGAAAATATATTTTCTTAAACAAATCTAGAATATATTATTTTTGGGGTGGAAAAATGGATTTATAAGTATTTTCTAAGTTAATTTTGAAAATATATTATTTTTGAGGTTTATATGGAGATATAATTATTTTTGCCAAGGAAGAATTAGAGATAATTTTCTAAAAAAGTTTTCTTAAAATATATATATATTTTAAGAATACAAATTGGTGATTTTTATTGGTTAAAAATAATATTCCGGAAGATGTAAATACAAAAATTAAGTATAAGAATACTTAGTAAACACAAGAAAATGTGTATCCTCGTACGTACGAATACACACCGGAATACACCACAAATACTTGGCAAAATACACAAGGATAATTATACCCATACTTGGGAAATATTCACGAAAAGAATTGCAATATGAACTAAGGCAAAATATATATTATTTTGACAATATTCCAAATAAATGGATGAATATAATATAGGTTAAAATGTTAATATTTTAACTAATAATTATTTACTTTGGAATATTATAACATGCATCAATGATGTAACTCAAAATATACCAAGATTTCCAAAACAAGTCTTAATGAACAACTAAGACAAATAGTCGTTACACGACCTAAACGTCTAATAAAACATGGCACGTGTGTAGGTAGTTGTACGACTCATAGAAGGACCTTTGAGCATATGAGATAGCAGGACGCAAACTTGTGAGTTCATGTCCCCCTTTTCTCTTAACTGTTTTCGGATTTATAACTCTCAGGGGTGAAATACATGTTACATATGTTTCAATGGTATGATTTGGTTATGAAATGAACTATTAGATCATGTGAGCATAGGCTGAAACCGAAATGCCAATAACTCTCATAAGAAACATGGACAAAGGTTAGATCTAACGGGTACGGCCGAGCCCCACTCATGGTCATTGTGTGACTACTTAGAGTGCTTTAGTGTCCCAGTCAAGGTGATTTGACAACGGTCAAGGGGATTTGACACAATCAAGGTGATTTGATACAGTCAAGGGAATTTGACACAGTCAAGGTGAATTTGACACAGTCGAGGGGAATTCGACACAGTCGAGGGGATTCGACAAAGACAAAAGTCTACTCATATTGAGTACTCCCTATGTCTTCACATACATTAATTTCCTTGCAAAACATTAATTGATCTGTTCATAGACGTTTTTCATACCTGTTTTTAAAGGAGTCCCTCAAATGTTTACAAGTTTATCAGTACTCATACAAAACGCATGAACTCGCTCAACTTTTGTTGATGTTTTCAAAATTACATGTATTTCAGGAAACAAGTTGGATCTTGGGTGCTGGTGTTGTTTCTGGATGTAAAATTTCAAGTTTAGATGTCATCCACTTTTGTTGTTTTGTAACTTAATCAAAGGTTGTGTTGTTTGAAACTTAAATGACTGGTATTTGTAATGTTTTGAACTTATGAATGGATGAACATCATTTTGATCATATAGTTGTTTATTATAATCGAATGCAATGAGAACCAATCAAATCACACGCATACGCTTCCGCAAAAGTCAGGGATGTGACAGTTTGGTATCAGAGCTTCGATTGTAGTGAACTAGGATTCCTTCTTTAGTCTAGACTACAATCACTAGGACTCTCTCACGAAAACATGTTTACAAAAGTTTTTTCATTGCATTTACGAAAGCGCCGAGATCCATGAGTCAAACATTTTTCAAAGAAAAGACAAGGCAAGGACATTAGTAGGGAGGAGAATACCCCAACTTAAAGTGCCAATTGAGGTATAGTCTACGTGAGATATACTTGCCAAAGACGAAATCCCCCCCCCTTAAGGACAAACGAGAGTTATATGTGTACATGATGCATTTATTTGCCTGTTTATGCTAAGTAACATATTTATTCATTAATATATATGCATATAAGTATACGGAATAATTATCGACGTGAACGAGATACCTTCGACTTCGAATTCCATTATTATTCTTGACTCGCACAATGAGACTATCGACCTCGCGTTTATTGCAAAGCTCGTTGCTGAAGTAATTACCAAACGAGATCCTTAGCTTGTTTCCATAGAAGATGGTTGTTCTTCCCTCTCGAATGCGAAGGTGCCTGACTACGATAGTGACGGCGAGGCGAAGGAGGCAACCTTGGACAACACCCTCATCAGTGAGACGAGGTCCCTGTGGCATTTGCGAAACAAGATTGACAACACTCTTGTCCAGACAAGGAAGATGAGGTACTCATCTTAAAGGTGCCCCTCCAACTACTAGGAATTCTACTTATTCCTACTACTCTAAGCATTGTGCCTATTCACGCGAAACGATATCGAATGATAGCACGTGGACCACCATAATGGTCCTTTCCATGTCGAAGGTATAAGGACAGTAGTGTCCCCTCTTGGGTTGATCATCTGCTTTGAACGATGGAAAGTTAGGGTGACCATGCAAGGCAATTTATTATTACGGGGGCCCACGTAATAACGACTTGTAGTGCATGGAAATCCTGATGGACTCTGCGGGTCAAGCTAATGATCATCACCCATTTGAAATTTCTAAGTGTTCACACCTCCATCTGATAGAACAATACCTAGATAGTTGCTATAGCACTCTACAAAGTAGGAAATCTGTCTTTTCCTACTTCGTGTCTGACACTTCTACCCGTATACGAGTCGTTTGGGAACCGATATCTAAGAAAGTGAAGATGGCTAGCACTCAGGAAAGATTCAACAACTTTACACACTCTATCACCCCTATATGTGGTAGAAATGCACAACTCCCATCTCTTGGGAAGTATACCCATCCTTGTGAAGCTAAAGACCTCAAAAAACCAATGTAGAAGGAAAATAACTACTACTTTCATATTATGAAACTTGTATGACCGAGGTGATGTAACCTCGAGTTCATTTTGTTTTCCCTGTTAAAAACAATAAGTCAACTTGTCAAGCATATATGAAAGCTCAGTGGTTGTTTTCTTACTTATACATTGTTGATTCTATATGCATGTGATGTTAGGTGATTACATGTTTGCTTGTGGTGATATATACCTCATAGACAATTATTAAATGTTGTCTAACCTATCCTATACCTTTTGTCAGAAGAAAATGCCGCCCAGACGTGACACAGACACTAATATGTTACCAAGGACAGAAGCCGAACTACAAGAGCGCATCTCACAAGCCATCGCTCAGCACGAGGCCCTCCGCTCCGAACATAGCGGTGGTACCTCTGGGAATAACCCCCCAATCGGCTGTACCTATAAACAATTCTTGGACTGCAAGCCCCTAAATTTCGATGGCACTGGGGGTGCTGTCGCCTTCGTACGCTAGGTGGAGAAAACGGACTCTGTATTGAGAATGAGAAAATGTGCTCCGGAACAAAGAGTTACGTACATTTCCAGGCTGTTTCTTGATGGAGCACTCTCGTGGTGGAACCTCCAGGTGCAGACATTGGGTGAAGTTGCTGCATATGAATTAACGTGGGATGAACTGAAGGAGTTAATGCACAAAAAGTATTGTTCTCGAGCAGAGATTCAGAAATTGGAAACGGAATTCTGGAACTTAAAAATGGATGGACCGAAAGTAGCAGAGTATATTCAGCGATTCCATGATTTATCTCGAGTCGTTCCCTATCTTGTCGAGCCGGAATTTAAGAGAATCGAGCGGTTCATTTGGGGACTTGCGCCTCAAATCCTAAGCATGGTTACTACTGCAAAGCCTCCAACCATCACGAAGGCTATCGATTTGAGTGTTACGCTTACTGAAGAAGCTCTTCGAATGGGGAAGTTTTCGGAATCCGAGGTAAACAAGAAGGAGACTCACTCGGAGTCTTCGGGCAATAACAAAAGGAAGTTTTCAAACCTGAAGGTAGGCACCCAAGCCAGTTATGACAACTCTAATGCAAACCAAAGAAGAGAAGTGAACCCGCCTCATGGCATGAAAGCTTATGGAGCCACTAATAAGGCCGGTGGTAAAGTTTATTTGGCGACTAAGCCGAGATGCGAGTAATGCAAGTTTCACCATGAAGGCCGATGTCTGAGGCCTAAGTGCGATAGGTGTGGAAAAGAAGGACATAACAAGGATGCCTGTTGGGCGAAGTATCCCAAACAAGGAGGAAATGATGACGGCAACCAAGATGGAAACAATAATGGTAAAGTTCTAGGTTGCTTCAAATGTGGGGACGTGGGGCACTTTAGGAAAGATTGCCCTAGGAAGAACCAAGCGAGGAAGGGTCTTCACGATCGGAGCTCGTGAATCACGCCAGGATCCAGATGTGATTACGGGTACGTTCCCTATTAACCAACACTATGCATCCATTTTGATTGATACTGGCGCCAACTTTAACCTTGTATCCTTAGGAATAAAGAACCTACTTGGCCTGGTTTCAAGTAGGATAGATGCCCTGTATTCTTTAGAAATGGAAAATAGAAGGTTAGTTAAAGCAGATGAGATGATTAAGGATTGTATATGTCACACCCCGAAATTATCAGAGCTTGGCGTGACTGGACTGGTATCTTCATTGCACAGCGGAAGCAAATAAGCTAAGTCTTTCTAGAAAATTGAACGCCCACTAAGTACTCGACTCTTCATGGTTCTCCTATTCCAACCGTGCCTTGTCTTAGAAAAGTAACCTGAGAAAGAACATGCGAGAAAAATCAACATAATGTTGAGCGAGTTCATAGTTTGTTTGTAAAAGATTTGAAATAAATCTTTTGAGTTGTGAAAGGTTTGAAATAAATCTTTGGTATTGTGAAAGATTTGAAATAAATCTTTGGAATAACCGGTTTTTGAAATAGTATTGAGAAAATGAATTTAAAAATCATTTTCTTGCCAAGTTATATGGAAACGTTGTGTTTGTAACACGTTATGTTCATAAAACCATGTATTTGTAAAGCCTTGTATTTGTAATGTTCATATAACCGTCAATGCCCACCCTGACTTGACCCGCATAATTCTTTGAATTTGTATAAAACATGGTAGTAAAATTTAGAAAAAGAAAAAAAAAAAAGAAAAAAGTAAATAAAAAACCGAAAAAAAAATAAAAAAAAAAAAAAAAAAAAAAAAGAGAAAAAATAAAATCCGAAAGAACAATAAGGAAAAAGAGATCAGTAAATGTGTAACCACATGGTCCAACCTGCGGGCGCATGCTAAGATATTATCACCACATGGTCCAACCTGCGGGCGCATGGGTGGGGTTAAGACAAGTCACCACATGGTCCAACCTGCGGGCGCATGGGTGGGTTTAAGATGTAATCACCACATGGTCCAACCTGCGGGCGCATGGGTGGGGTTCGTTATGTTCAAATAGACTTATCACTCATATGATCCAAGTGTACCATTCCTTAAGCTAATCATACCTTGTATAAAATAAATCCCTGATCACCCTGACCAGATCCCTGGTCACCATGACCAGATTCCTGGTCACCCTGGCCAAATATCATTCACATTTCGAAAATAAGCATTTGTTTTTTGTAAAAACCGGTATGTTTAGTGTAAACCTTTCGTAATTCATTTGTGTTTCCCCGAAATCCCTTCGTAATATGATTTAGAAATACGAGTTTTGCGTTAGTTCAAAACTTTGTATGTTTTTGCAAAACGTGCATGTCTTTCCACCCCGAAAACATTTATAAAAATGTAAAATAGTAAAAAGTGGGGGTTATGAACTCGCCTGAATATTCCTGTGCAAAGCTAGCTAATTTACGACTTCGTGATGTCGTTTCCAAGACTTGATTTGCTAGCGTGCATTCTACAATTATTCCTAACACGGAATATCTAATAAGTTTCTAATAAACGCAGTAACTAACTACGTGTCATCGAGCTCTACCGAATCGTTAATCGAACGATTCAAAGGTAAGTTGTTAACTTAATGAAAATGACTGCGTTAAACTGTCGCGAGAAGTCGTTTGAGTATGTAGGAATATTCGTATGAAAGTATTATATAATAAGCTTGTATTATATATATTGCGTCTTGTGTATATTTGCCAAAAATATACGTATATACCGTTTAGGCGTATAAAATAAATATGAAAAGTTATATTTATTTTATAAAGAAATCGTCAAGTTGTTTTGTTTGTAAATAAATATAAACCATATTTATTTTTGTAAAAGATTTCGCGTTGTACGACATTCAGAATAAATATATAACTATATTTTATTTTTGTAAAATAATCGTCGTGCCATTAATATTTGGAAATAAATATAAACTATATTTATTTTGATGAAACGAATTCGTGTTACGCGATGCTTGAAATAAATATATATACTATATTTATTTATAAAAAGATTCGAGTTCGTTTGAAATAAATATAATAATAACTATATTTATTTTGTTGTCGAAATATTTTTCGTATCGTTGTTCTCGTAAGTTGTAAGTTGTGGTCGAAAGAAACTTTATATTCGTATTTTGTTTTTCAAAAGTCGCTTTATATCAAAAGCACGTTTTGTTTCATAATAAAACTCGCTTTAGTTTACGGATTTCTCGAAAAACGGGCAGAGTTTCCTCTGTTTTTGGACGACCCCGACAACTAAAGTGTCGTTATTTAGTCAAGATTCAATCATTATATATATATATCAAATTCGCCAAGTATTTTGTAAACTATAACCACATTGGTTCGAGCTCGTTATCACGCGCAAATAAATAAAACTATAAAATAACGAAATAATTCACGTCGTAAAATCTTTACCGATCTTCGCGTGTCGATATGCCGAACATGCTGACCGAGTCAACTGAGTTGACTCGGGTTGACTGAGTTTGACCGAGTTAACTCGGTTGACCGAGTTGACTCGCTGAGTTGACTGGGTTGACTCGGTTTGACCGAGTTTGACCGAGTTTGACTCACTGTTGACTTGTTTGACCGTCTGTTGACTCGGTTTGACCGAGTCAAACCGAGTTATACCGAACCCAAATACGAACCCTGTGAACTCAAAACTTTAACTAAATCACCAAACTTGAAACCTGAATCAATCAAAACTGAACCAAGATTCGAACCTGTTGAACCCGAGCTCGCTGAACCATACCCGAACTGAACCAAGACCCGTGTAGACGTGTCGAGCCGAACCAAATCTGAAAGGAGCACAATCACCCGAACCGAGCTGAATCTGCTGTTCCGAGAACCCGAAATCAGAAGATATAACCCGAACCCAAGCTGAACCATCCCCTAATCTGAACCGAACATGACCAATCCACTGTTCATCATCATCTTCGTCTGAAACCCACCGGACAAATCTGCTGACCATCGGATAAACGAACCGACCGGCGGTCCGAACCGCCGACCGCCGGTTCTTTCTCCCTCTCTCGGTCTCTCTCTCCTCGCCCCGGGTCTCTCTCTCTCCCGTTTCTGTCTCCGCCGTCGCACCACCACCGAACAGTGGTGGTGGTGACTCGTTTTGTTGTTCGAAAAGGGGGGGTCGCCTGTGATGTGCTTGTGGGTGTTATCGGGGGACCGAGAAGGAGGGAAGGGGGGTGTGTCACCGGCTGGACAACCACCGCCGGCCGGTTAACCGGCGCCGGCTCCCTTGTGGTTGCCGATTTTGTTATCGAGAGGGAGAGATGAGGGAGTGAGAGGTGTCTTGTGTTTGATTGAGTAGAAATGAGAGGGTGTTGGGTAAATGTATGTGTGTCTGTATAAGAGATAGAGAGGTGGAGGGTGTAGAAGGATTGAGGTTTTCATTTATAGACTAGAGTGTGTTTTATGTCTAATGTGTATTTAAATTGCCTTCAGGTTGCATACTTTATTCATTGTATCAAAATCCCTTGAAGAGATTTAGCAAGATTATGTGAATCTTGTTTAGATTTTCGTAAATCTTAATAAGATTTTGATAAGATTTGAGAAGGGACGATCTACTATATTATGGGCAAGTTTAGGCTTGTGGGTTTTGGGCTTGGGCCCAGGGCCCACAAGCCCATCTCACGTGTGAGTGGCCCGTAATTCCTACGAGACCTGATATCACGACCCATACTCCATAAGCACAAAATATTCTTAGAAAATCCACGTTTGTCGGCATTGTCAGTATTTCGTACGGTATCAGTCCGTTGTCGCGTCATATTTAGCAGATTCCCATAAATCACCACACGCGCACTGTATAGCTGAACAAACGTTTCTGGGCACTCCAAGGGCCTAATTAGGTTAATTTGCGTTGTAATCACTATTCATTATCGCGTTAAACACCTGTTAATCACGTAATTAAGAGCCGTAAATCACGGGTTGTCACAGTATATTGGAACTTAGAGAGCGGGAACCCTTTATTACCTGTTGACTTGGGAAGTCATGATGTTGTAGTCGGCATGAATCGATTATCCAAGGATAGAGCTTAAGTTGTTTGACATAAGGAAAATCATTCGCATTCCCCTTGCGAATGCTGCGACACTTATAGTACACTACCTCCTTGCAATTGATGCGAGGGCGCTAGGCTCCATAAGGCGGTGGATTGCGACATCCCACATTGGCCATAAGGGCACAGAAGTGCCTCCGAATAGGCTGCATAGCCTTCCTTGCTCATGTTGTCGATAAAGAGACCAAGAAGCCAAAGCCAGAAGACATCCCCGTTGTGAAGGAATTTCCAGAAGCCTTTCCCGAAGACTTGCCTGGGTTACCTCCATAGCGACAAGAGGAGTTTAGGATAAACCTAGTGCCAGGAGCGGCACCAGTGACGGATGGCGCCTTACCGACTAGCCCCGTCCGAGATACAGGAGCCTCCGATGCAACTACAAGAGCTACTAGGCGGAGGAAATCTACTGGGCCGAGCTTCTCACCTTGGGAAGCCCCAGTGTTATTCGTTAGGAAGAAGGATGACAATTTTTATACGTGTACACAGCCTAATCTGAGAGGAACCCAGAAGGATCAATGTGGAGAAAGTATTACGTATAAGTTACAGGGAGATAAACAACTAACCTGTCACACCCCAACCGATGACGGAAACATTAGGGCATGGCACTGAGCGAAACATATTGTCTAGGAGAATCCATAACAACTATTCGTTATAATATATTAAGGTTCATGTCCCATACCACAAACATATAAAATAAAAACAGTTATTACAGACATTGTTCTCAAAGACAAATATCCATTCCGACAACTCAGATTTTATTTAGTTTGTTTCTAGACTCCATCCTAGCTTGGTTCATTAGACAGCAAGCAAACATCCTAAGCACCTGTCACATACGTTAAAATAGAGGTCAATACACATAGTGTAAAGGTGATCATACAAGTTTAATATAGCATAATAGAGTTCGAAATAGTTTACGCATAACCAACATGTAACATGTAAAGTGCAAAGCTAGTAGGTTATCAACAATGAAATATGCACAGACTAGACTGCGAGTTGTAGAATGCATAACACATATCACCACTGCGACATGTGAGAGGTAACCTTAACAACCCCTGTCCCCGACAGGTGCTGAGTCCAAACAAATAGTACTATCGTTGCTAAGGCGTCAGGCAATAATCACTGTGTTAACATAACATACAAGCATTCATCGAGTAACACGTATCATGCAGTAACGGTCAGCGTATAAATAGTGTTTGCGTTGTGTAATAGATGTGATTTAGAATAAGTAACGTATGTAACACCAAAAAGTGCGTAAAGAAAAAAGGGATCGAGTATACTCACAGAGAGCGTTTAACTTAATAAACACTGCCTTGGATTGAAGGGAGCGCTTGAGAGATTAGCCTGAACAGTTAACGATAGCATAAGCGAAGAACGGCGCGTAAAACGGTGCAAAAGTACCTAGTGTCGGATGGTAGTCCGATTGGATGGCCAATCCGATCGGATGGCCATTCGATTGGATTGACATTCGTTTGGTAAGGATGTGTTTGTGTATGATGGCTTTGAAGTTTTTGTTGTAGCATTTTGAAAATAGAGAAGTATCTCTGCCCTTCAGGTCGATCGATCGAACGGCAGTTCAATCGGATAGCGATCCAATTGGCAAGACACTTAGTGAGAACAAGTTCACAGCATGGTTGTCACTCGATCGGATGGCAATCCGATTGGGAGGCAATCCGTTAGTTACTGATTCTATCAGTTTTGTGTGCATTGAGTGTAAAGAGTTGAGTGCATTGAGTGTAAAAGAGTTGAAAGAAAACCATCTTTCAATCCTTTTAACCATGAATATGTGTAGATCTATGCGAAAATATTGTTTAATCTTGTGGAAATCCTTCAGATCTAAGTTGTTCTTGGTGGAATGAACCCAAACCTTGAAGTTCATAAGAACTCCATGATGACATCACCCTAGAACACCTCAAATCCGGTGATTTCACGGTTAAAATTTAAGATTCGAAGGTGAAAATGGTGAAGAAGTGTGTGTAGATCATAGAAGTACAAGATTTAGGTTGAAAACTTACAAGAATCGCGAGAAATCGAGAGAAAAGAGAGCTTGAGTGCGGCTGGTTCGAGTGAGGAGCTGTCACATCACAAATGATGTGACAGAAGGGTATTTATAGGGTTTCCCAAAATGGGAAGTGATGAAGTATCGGATTGGTCACCGATCGGATGGCAACCCGATCGGATGGCAACCCGATCGGATGGCAACCCGATCGGATGGCAACCCGATTGGATGGCCACTCGATCGGTTGGCCACTCGATCCTGGTGTCCACCGTGTTGAGTTTTGTCATTTCAACTCGCGTGTTGAGTGTTGCGATACGATTCGAGCGAGCGATGCGATAGTATTACCCTTTAGTTACACAAATAACCTAACTACTATATCTAACATACAATCAATATAAATAACTTGCGTTTAGCGTTTGCGATTTAGATTGCGATGCGATAGAATTGCGATTGCGATTAAACACCTTAACATAAACATAACATGCATAAGTAACACATAATAGCTCACACACGTAAAACAATATCCAAAACACATAATTCGAGGTGCGAATGCGATAGCGATGAGTCGATTAGCGATTAAATATGCGATTAAATAGCGATTAAACCTCTATTATTAATAGATACTCCACATAATACAACTAAAACAAATAAATAATAGAATCGATTACAAGTCAAAGAAGTCAAAACAGTAGTTGAGCAAGGAGTGTCAGATTGCAATTAACAATCTTTTCTTCCTTTGACTTCAATCTTGACTTTGACCTTGACTTTCGAAACATGGGGTGTTACAGCCTCCCCTACTTAAGGGAATTTCGTCCCGAAATTAGGCTTTAGCCATAACAAACAACTGCGGGTACTTCGCCTTCAAGTCACTTTCGAGTTCCTAGGTAAACTCGGCACCGCGTTTGCCTTCCCAGGGAACCTTCACAATGGGAATGCTTGAGCATCTGAGCACCTTGGTTTCTCGTCCCATGATCTCGACAGGCTTTTCCATGAAGTGTAATGTTTCGTCCACTTGTAAATCCTCAAGGGGGACATGTAATTCCTGGTCGGCCAAACATTTTCTGAGGTTCGAAACGTGGAAAGTCGGATGGACATTACTAAGTTCCTCCGGTAGTTCGATTCTGTAGGCCACTTTCCCAATCCTTTCCAGAATCTTAAAGGGTCCAACATATCAAGGCGCGAGCTTTCCTTTCTTGCCGAATCTGATCACCCCCTTCCAAGGTGCAACCTTTAGGAGTACGTGATCGTCAACATCAAATTCAAGGGGCTTGCGGTGTCTATCGGCGTAACTTTTCTGTCGGCTTCGAGCTTTCAATAGATTGTCTCGAATTTGGAGGATTTTGTCTGTCATTTCTTGTAACAACTCAGGACTGGTAATTTGCGCGTCTCTGATCTCGTGCCATACAATAGGCGATCGATATTTCCTTCCATATAATGCCTCAAACAGTGCCATTTGGATGCTAGAATGATAACTGTTATTGTACGAGAATTCCACCAAAGGTAAGTGCACGTCCCAATTACCACCGAAATCTATGACACACGATCGGAGCATGTCTTCAAGGGTGCGGATCGTTCTTTTAGTCTGACCATCGGTTTGGGGATGGAAAACGGTACTTAGATTAAACGTAGTACTGAGAGCATATTGGAACGTTTCCCAAAGTCGCAAGGTAAACCGACAATCGCGGTCAGAGATGATGTCACAAGGCGTCCCGTGTCGACAAATGATCTCATCGGTGTAGATTCGGGCTAATTTTTCTACCTTAAAGTCTTCTCGTATCGGCAGAAAATGAGCTGATTTAGTCAAACGGTCGACTACAACCCAAATGCTATCATGACCAGATTGAGTGCGCGGAAGTTTGGTTATGAAGTCCATAGCTATACTCTCTCATTTCCACATCGGGATCTCGGGTCGAACGAGTAAGCCAGAGGGTCTTTGATGCTCAGCCTTGACCTTCGCACATGTTAGGCATTTTGAAACATAGATAGCGATATCCTTCTTCATGCCCGGCCACCAGTACTTGTAGCACATGTCTTGGTACATCTTGTCAGCACCGAGATTAATTGAGTACTGAGATTTGTAGGCTTCATCCATCCGGAGTTGTCGCAAATTCGTACGCTTGGGAATCCAAATTTGGTCCAAATAATAAAAGATACCATTCGATTTATTCTCGAGTTGGGCGCCATCGTTTAGAATCCTTTCCTTCTTCAAAGTTCGTTCGGTAAAACAAGCATGCTGCGCGTCAAGTATAAGGGCTTCGAGATGATGCTGGGCTTGAACATTATGAACGCTAAGCAGATAGCTTCGTCGGCTGAGAGCGTCGGCAACGACATTTGCTTTGCCTGGATGGTAACGAATCTCACAGTTATAATCGTTGAGCAGTTCTACCCACCAGCGTTGACACATATTTAGTTCTTTCTGGTCAAAGATATGCTGTAGGCTCCTATGATCGGTGAAGATCGTACACTTGGTACCATAAAGGTAGTGTCGCCAAATCTTTAATGCAAAAACAACTGCGCCAAGCTCGAGGTCGTGTGTGGTGCAGTTCTTCTCGTGGATCTTGAGCTGTCGAGAAACGTACGCGATAACCTTGTCTCGTTGCATGAGAACACAACCAAGACCAAGGTTCGAGGCATCGCAGTAAACTACGAAATCATCGTTTCCGTCGGGCAGTGAGAGCACAGAAGCATTGCAAAGCATAGCCTTGAGAGTTTGAAAGGCTTCCTCTTGTTTAGTTCCCCAAACGAAAGGTTTATCCTTATGCCTAAGAGAAGTAAGCGGCACAACAATTTTAGAGAAACCTTCGATAAATCGGCGATAGTAGCCTGCCAGTCCGAGAAAAGAACGGACTTCAGACGGGTTCTTGGGTGTAACCCAACTCTTAACGGCTTTGATCTTCGCGGGATAGACATGGATACTTTGACTATTGACAATGTGACCCAAGAATTGGACCTCCTCCAGCTAAAATTCACACTTGGAGAACTTGGCATAGAGACGGTTTCCCTGGAGTAACTCAAGAAACAAACGTAGATGCTGCGAGTGTTCGACTTTTGACTTGGAATAGATCAGGATATCATCGATGAACACGATTACGAAACGATCAAGAAAGGGTTTGCACACTCGATTCATTAAGTCCGTGAAAACTGTGGGGGCATTGGTCAAACCAAAAGGCATGACAACGAACTCATAGTGCCAATAGCGGGTTCGAAAGGCGGTTTTGGGTATACCATCCTCTTGAATGCGTAACTGGTGATAGCCTGAACATAGATCGATCTTCGAGAAACACGTAGCACCTTGTAATTGGTCAAATAAATCATCGATTCGAGGCAAGGGATAGCGATTCTTGATTGTCAGCTTATTCAACTCCCTATAGTCGATGCACATCCGGAACGAACCATCCTTCTTTTTGACGAAAATGATAGGCGCGCCCCATGGAGAGGTGCTAGGGTGAATAAAGCCTTTATCAAGTAGTTCCTGGAGCTGACTCGAGAGTTCGCGCATTTCAGAAGGAGCGAGACGATAAGGCGCTTTAGCAACATGGTTTGTTCCAGGAATGAGGTCGATTCGGAAATTGATATCACGAGCGTGAGGCAATCCGGGAAGATATTCAGGAAATACATTGGAAATTCCCGAACAACAGGGACCTGATCCACCTCCTTAACTTCCTTTTTCTCCGCTACCACAATGTGCGCCAAGAAAGCTTCGTATTCCTAGCGGAGATACTTGCTAGCCTGGACACACAACATGAGTTGGATTTTCTTAGACACAACTTCACCGTAAACACACAATTGATCACCATTAGCGAGCGAGAAGTGAATCATCTTGTCGAAACAAATAACTTCAGCATGATTTTCGTGAAGAAAATCCATGCCTACTATGATGTCAAAACTACCGAGCTGCATCGGAATAAGGTCGATAGGGAAGACGTGATTGTTGAGTTCAAGCGTATAATCACGTAGAACAGAGTTGACGGCGACGGTTCTTCCGGTGGCAACTTCAACATCGAACGTCGAGGGTAGATGGGCAGCTTTTCGAATTCAAACGATACAAAACAGTTATCGGCTCCAGTATCAAATAAACACGTAGCATATATACCATTCACAAGGAATGTACCATTGACCACATTGTTATCAGCTTGAGCCTGGCGAGCGTTAATGTTGAGGGCACGTCCGCGAGCTGCTGGTTGTTGCTGAGGCTGCTGTTGGGGCTGCTGCTGTTGTGGCTCTTGCTTAACCACTTGATTGGGGCACATGTTTGTGAAGTGGTTGGGATCACCACACGCAAAGCTAGCTCTAGCATGAGCCGCGGGTGCAGGAGCTGCTTCATGGCCTTGAGGAGCAGTAAGTAGAGCTTGTTGAGTAGGAGCTTGACCTTGAACTGGAGCTAGGGTTTGACGTGGACCTGTACGGCAGTTAGTGGTGAAGTGGCCATACATGTTGCAATGCACACAGTATCTACAAGCGATTCCCACCGGGTGGTGATAGGTACAAGTAGGGCAAACCGGGTGAGGACCAGTATACGCACGCTTTGCCGAAGGTGCGTTGGTGACCGGTGCCACTACTTGGCGGTGTTGAGGCTACGGTTGAGCAGGAACTGATTGGAGCGGGGCAGCAGTGGTTACTGCGCAGTTCTTGTTGCTGGAACTGCTGTTGTTCTTCCTTTTGCGGCGATAGGACTTCGAAGATTGCGGAGCGGCGGCGGTTTCAGTGGTTGCAGCAGTGGTAGCTTGATGCAGATTCTTGGGAGCTTTATCCCAGTAACCAGACTTGACTCGCTTGTCGTTGATCTCAGCAGCTAGTATAAAAGTTTCTTCAATTTTCGTCGTCTTTGCAGCTTGAACGAAATTAGCCACGCAATCCGGAAGAGCACGGATATACTTCTTGATGGTGATTTCAGGTGTGGTAACTTGGCTAGGACAGATTATGCTTAGCTGCTTGAAGCGAGCAGTCAAACCAGCGTTGTCTCAATCTTTCTGCTTGATATGCCAGAATTCGTCCTCCAGCTTTTAGCATTCGTGGGGAGGGCAGAACTCTTGCATCATAACGTCCTTCAACTCATCCCACGTCAGCCCGTAAGCTGCATCATTTCCGCGTTTGTTTCTCTCGGCCGTCCACCAATCTAGCGCTCGGGATTGAAAGACCCCAGTTGCGTTCAGAGTACTGTCAGGACAACCACTCTGGCGCAGGGTGACTTCGATAGAATCAAACCATTGGAACATGGCCGTAGGCCCATCTTCGCCTGTAAACTCTTTCGGGCCACAGGCTTTGAACTGCTTGAAGCTGAAAGCAGCATTAGGAGCATCAGTCCTGGATTCTTCAGAAGATTTGCTAGTGTTTTCATTCAGCTCACTAAAAATCTGGGGGATAACTTTCGCCATTTGCTTAGCGACAAGAGCGGCGATGCGTTTGTCATCATGATTGCGGCGAGCAGATTGGGAATGAAAGGATCCAAATTACGACATTGTCTGCAACAGACAGTGCCATAGGATTCAAAACGCTATTTGATTCATCCTAGTATAGTCTAGCGGTTCACCATAAAGCTCAGGAACACAGCCATTCATAAATCCACATAAGCACAAAATCACAGAATCACATAGCACATAGATACATAAGCACACAGGAACACGTAAGCATGTAAGGCACAGAAGCACATATGGCAGTCAGAACACAGAAACCATTTCATCTGTTGCACGTATTCACCTATCATTCAAAGTTCGCGCATTCGAGAATTGCGATATGCGATTAGCGGGTACACAACGAGTAGTATAACATAAGCAAGTATATAGCATGCGATCATCCACGAGTAGCAACAATTTGTTAGCGTATTGAGATAGATGTACAGTGCGGGTCGTGTGTGTTGATCAAAGTGAGAAGCGAAAAGCGTATAAACCACCAAAATCGGAACACATAATCAGGTAAATCCACATAAAACACATAAAATCCACATAAAAGCGACAATTATCAGAGTTAGCAGTTGCAACTCAGAATCGAAACACACAAAATCAGCGAATGCAAGATTGAAATCGAGGATAGATTGTCTAAGGCTAGATAGACGTCGACTACCCAAAGTGATTCGACTATTCACAAGGACTTTTGGTACACACTTTTGGCCTTCAAGGCTGTGCTCTCGCCTCGATTTGGGCGAATGGAACGCATCCTTCCAGTTACAGTGTGGCTTCAAGTCGTTGGAGTCCGTCAAGACTTTGGTGAGAGTTTTTTAAAACCACAATAAGAACGTAACAAGTCGTCAACGTTCGGGTTTCACCCCTGACTCAACAACTTCGTCCCTGTTTATGGATAAAAATTCGGGTCGAACAAGTGATTCGGTTGAGAGTTTGCGGTTTTCACACCTAATCTCAACCGAATTACTCGTTCATTTTTGAAAAATAGTGTGCAGTGATAGTGTAGTGCAAGCGAGAATAGCGAGTAAGCTCGTACAAACCCTTAAAGGGCATGCACAAGTCAGTCTGTTGGTACTTAGACTATAGACTAGGTTGTTTCTAAGACATCGACCCTGACTAGGTCGAGTCTTGCCTAATTCCCTATAGTTATGGCTCTGATACCAATCTGTCACACCCCAACCGATGACGGAAACATCGGGGCATGGCACTGAGAGAAACCGATTGTCCAGGACAATCCATAACAACTATTCGTTATAATATATTAAGGTTCATGTCCCATACCACAAACATATAAAATAAAAACAGTTATTAAAGACATTGTTCTAAAAGACAAATATCCATTCCGACAACTCAGATTTTATTTAGTTTGTTTCTAGACTCCATCCTAGCTTGGTTCATCAAACAGCAAGCAAACATCCTAAGCACATGTTACATACGTTAAAATAGAGGTCAACACACATAGTGTAAAGGTGAGCATACAAGTTTGATATAGCATAATAGAGTTCGAAATAGTTTACGCATAACCAGCATGTAACATGTAAAGTGCGAAGCTAGTAGGTTATCGACAATGAAATATGCACAGACTAGACTGCGAGTTGTAGAATGCGCAACACATATCACCACTGCGACATGTGAGAGGTAAACTTAACAACCCCTGTCCACGACAGGTGCTGAGTCCAAACTAATAGTACTATCGTTGCTAAGGCGTCAGGCAACAATCACTGTGTTAACATAACATACAAGCATTCATCGAGTAACACGTATCATGTAGTAACGGTCAGCGTATAAATAGTGTTTGCGTTGTGTGATAGATGTGATTTAGAATAAGTAACGTATGTAACACCCAAAAGTGCGTAAAGCAAAAAGGGATCGAGTATACTCACAGATAGCGTTTAACTTAATAAACACTGCCTTGGATTGAAGGGAGCGCTTGAGAGATTAGCCTGAACAGTTAACGATAGCATAAGAGAAGAACGGTGCGTAAAACGGTGCAAAAGTACCAAGTGTCGGATGGTAGTCTGATCGGATGGCAATCCGATCAGATGGCCAGTCGATCGGATGTCAATCCGTTCAGATGGTCATCCGATCGGATGACCATTCGATTGGATTGACATTCGTTTGGTAAGGATGTGTTTGTGTATGATGGCTTTGAAGTTTTCGTTGTAGTATTTTGAAAATAGAGAAGTATCTCTGCCCTTCAGGTCGATCGATCGAACGGCAGTTCGATCGGATAGCGATCCGATTGGCAATACACTTAGTGAGAACAAGTTCATAGCAGGGTTGTCACTCAATCGGATGGCAATCCGATCGGGATGCAATCCGTTAGTTACTGATGATCTTTGAAAATTGTAAAAATGATTAAGTGTTGAAGTTCCAAACGTCACATGGTCGGATGGTCGTTTGATCGGATGGCTATCCGATCGGTCGGTAATCGGTTCGACGTTCAAAACTTTGAAAGATGAGATTAAATTTTAAGTGTGGAACCAAGTGCAAGCCGATCGGATGGCTGTCCAATCGGATGGCAATCCGATCGGACGGCAATCCGTCCCAATGGCCTGATCGTCCTGGCACTTGATTATTTTTAAGGTTTTGCAGTTTTGATCGAGACGGTGTAATAACGTGCTAGACAACAGAAACCCCATCTTGACCCAAGTGATCCGATCGAACAGGAACCACCCTAGTCAGACTAGTTCACTGTTCGAGACGGTTGTTCATGTTTAAACCGAAATCAGTTGTCTCTTGGATAGAATTCAGATCTTGAGCTGATACATCACTAAGAAAGAGTAGAAGATCAGAACGAGCTCCGATTCTATCGGTTTTGAGTGCATTGAGTGTAAAAGAGTTGAAAGAAAGTTAGAAAACCATCTTTCAATCCTTTTAACCATGAATATGTGTAGATCTATGCGAAAACATTGTTTAATCTTGTGGAAATCCTTCAGTTCTAAGTTATTCTTGGTGGAATGAAGCCAAACCTTGAAGTTCATAAGAACTCCATTATGACATCACCCTAGAACACCTCAAATCCGGTGATTTCACGGTTAAAAGTTAAGATTCGAAGGGTAAAATGGTGAAGAAGTGTGTGTAGATCATAGAAGTACAAGATTTAGGTTGAAAACTTACAAGAATCGCGAGAAATCGAGAGAAAAGAGAGCTTGAGTGCGGCTGGTTCGAGTGAGGAGCTGTCACATCACAAATGATGTGACAGAAGGGTATTTATAGGGTTTCCCAAAATGGAAAGTGATGAAGTGTCGGATTGGTCACCGATCGGATGTCAGTCTGATATGCATGTATTTCCGTAATTTATTTCCTAACATTTTGAATAATATCTTGGTGTCAGCAGAACACTTCTGTGGCTGAATCACGGATGGCAGTCCGATCGGATGGCAACCCGATTGGATGGCAAACCGATCGGATGGCCACTCGATCGGTTGGCCACTCGATCCTGGTGTCCGGCGTGTTGAGTTTTGTCGTTTCGATTCGCGTGTTGAGCGTTGCGATGCGATTCAAGCGAGCGATGCGATAGTATTACCCATTAGTTACACAAATAACCTAACTACTGTATCTAATATACAATCACTATAAATAACTTGCGTTTAGCGTTTGCGATTTAGATTGCGATGCGATAGAATTGCGATTGCGATTAAACACCTCAACATAAACATAACATGCATAAGTAACACATAATAGCTCACACATGTAAAACAATATCCAAAATACATAATTCGAGGTGCAAATGCGATAGCGATGAGTTGATTAGCGATTAAATATGCGATTAAACCTTGATTATTAATAGATACTCCACATAATACAACTAAAACAAATAAATAATAGAATCGGTTACAAGTCAAAGAAGTCAAAATAGTAGTTGAGCAAGGAGTGACAGACTACAATTAACAATCTTTTCTTCCTTTGACTTCAATCTTGACTTTGACTTTGACTTTCGAAACACGGGGTGTTACATAACCATCAAGAATCGGTACCCCTTACTGAGAATTGATGACCTGTCAACCAACTACAAGGTCCCAGCTGCTATTCCAAGATGGACTTAAGGACAGGATATCACTAGTTGAGGACACGAGTAGAAAGTATCCCTAAAATGACCTTTAGGACTCGCATTGAGCATTACGAGTTCCTTGTCATGCCGTTTGGCTTAACAAATACACCGGTAATATTCATGGACCTCATGAATAGGGTGTGTAATCTGTACCTGGATAAAATTGTGATTATATTTATTGACTACATCCTTATATGCTCAAAGAACAAGGAAGGCCATGAGCAACATCTGCAATTTATCTTGGGACTCTTAGAGAAAGAACAGTTGTGTGCTAGGATGTCGAAGTGCGAACCTTGGATTCGCAGGGAAAGATTCTTAGGTCACGTGGTGAATAAGATCGGGACTCATGTCGACCCTGCAATAAAAAACTAAGGAGTCCCAAAGACACAACTAAACATTTTTGGGGATTGTAGGCTGTATCAGACGGCTCCTAGAAAACTCTTCAAGGATTGCTCAACCGCTAACAACTCTAACCCAATCGATACCTATCTTGTCTTCGCGTGAAAGCACCAATAGAATTGCGGTTCTTGTGACGCTTCTCAACAAGGTCTCGATTGCGTGTAGATGTAATGAGACCAAGTCATCGCGTACGCGTCACGTTGATTAAAGGATCACGAGAAGAGACCTTGAACTAGGTGTAGTAATTGCGCGTTGAAGATTTGGCGTCATTACTTGTATGGAAAACACTGCACGATCTTTACTGATCACAAGGGTTTGCAGACATCTTTGATCGGAAGGACTTAAACATGAGATAACAAAGATGGATTGAGCTACTGAATGGTTATGATTGTGAGATTTAGTATCACCTGGACAAGGCAAGTGTTGTGACAGACGCCTTGAGCGCAAGGATCGCGCAAAGCCTCTAAGGGTTCGAGCCTTAGAGATAACCATACAGAGGAATCCCGCTACTCGGATTCGTGAAGCTGAGCAAGAGGCGCTCAAACCAGAGAACCTACAAGCTGAAGCATTACGTGGAATGGGAGTGCGATTATTGCCTAAGGTAAACGGAACATTATACTTCATGGAACGACTTTGGGTTCCGTTTTGCAACAGTTTACGTACGCTTATTTTGGGACAAGGCTCATAGGTCAAGGTACTCGATCCATCCTGGATCTGACAAGATGTACCAAGACTT
>JARYGA010058669.1:0-29698 GCA_030545235.1 Helianthus tuberosus | reverse complement strand
CTGTTTTTGGAATAACCCGACAATAAAAGTCGTCGTATTTTGTCAAAACTCAACAATATTCAATCAATTCAACCAATATATACTTAGAAATTTATCAAATACGACAAAAATAGAACGTAACTAATCACTACCGGTATCGGTCGAGCTCGGCTTCGCGTAGACTAAAAATATATAAATTAACAATCCAAACTAATTTTCGCGTCATTAACTTTACCGCGTCTTGCGCTTGACCAGTTGACCCGACAGTTGACTGGTTGACCAGAGTTGACTTTCTGACCCGTTTTGAATTAAATCCGAACCTGTCGAACCGAGGTGAACCCTGTTTGACCCAAAACGAGACCCGACTGAGTTGACCCGACAGTTGATTCGAGTTTGACTGAGTTGACTCGGTTTGACCGAGTCAACTGAACCGCTTTCTAAACTGAACGTGTTGAACCCGATCTGATCGTACCGCGAACCCATACCAAGACCGGATCGAACAAAAGCTGGTGCCGAACAAACCTGTCACCGCCGAACACCGAGCACCACCGCCACCGTCGATTCTCCATCTTCATCATCATCATCTTCAATAGTAGATCATCAACAGAAACACAGCCGGAGCCGGTCCGACTAAAGATCCCGAGAATGAACGAGGGGGGGGGGGCTGTTGTGTAGTGTATTCGATCGGAGAGACAAGTAGATGGCCGGATATAAACGAACCGAGCACCCCATCCTTCGCCGGACCACCTGAATCGTCGCCAGAGATGTGTGTTTGGTCGGTCGGCTGTGTGGAGGGGGGGTGAGTCGGAGTAATCGAGATCTGATGAGGGGGTATGGGTGTTATCAGAGCATGAGAGGTGTAGGAGGTGAGTGTGCGGGTTCGTCGGAGTCGGCACCGGCCGAAATCCCAAGCTCCGGTCACCTGAGTTCGATCAAGAAGGAGAAGAGTCAGATGGTTCTTGTCTGCGTGAATGTGCTCTAGGGTTTGAGAAATGAAGCTGAAAGTTATACTAGCCTTTTATACTAGGGTTTCATTAAGTAGGTTGGGCCTAGGGCCCGTTAGCGTGTTTTAAGAGGCCCAATTCCATTCTGAAGCCCGTTTCTCGAACCCGATTACCATAATATGTCGTAGATGTAACGTTAAGTTGAGAATGCTAAAAAAATACGTTGGAACTTGAGGTTTGACGCGTATTTTGTCGGTTGCGTTAAAACGCGACAAATGTTCCGTTTGTCGTTCTTGAATCCATTTTCCGATCTGTTTTAAATGATGGACATTAAAATTCGAAAACGAAGCTAAATATATCATAACATATTAATATCGAGACAGAAATTCGAGTCCAGTGCTTCCGTTTCGTCGTTGATTGTCAGCCCGTTATTGTTTCCGCGTTTTTCGTTCACGTTTGCGCTTTGTGTCGTTCGAAAGGATAATATTTCGCAAAACCACATTCATAACTATAAGTTATACGTATAATTTTTGTATTTGTCGGCGTTGTCAGTATTTTGTACGGTATCAGTCCGTTGTTGCGTAATATTCAACAGATTTCCAGTAAATCACCACACGCGCACTGTATAATCAAATAAACGTTCCTGGGCTCTCCAAGGGCCTAATTAAGTTAATTTGTGCTGTAAACACTATTTATTATCGCATTAATCACCTGTTAATCACGTAATTAAGAACCGTAAATCACGGGTTGTCACAGCTACAACTGCCAGAGGAAATGGCAGGAATACATGATGTATTTCATGTATCTAATCTCAAAAAGTGTTTAGCTGATGAATCACTAATAGTACCTCTTAAGGATATAGAGGTAAATGAACAACTCAAGTTTGTAGAAAGGCCTCTACAAATTGAAGACAGGAAAGTCAAGAACCTCAAGCATAAGAGATTAGTTCTGGTTAAAGTAAAGTGGGACTCCAAAAGAGGACCTGAGTACACATGGGAACTCGAATCTGAAATGCAAAGAAAATATCCGCACTTATTCCAGTAGATCTCGAAGACGAGCTCTAATACAAGGTGGGGAGGATGTAACAACCCTTAGTAAAACCGACACTCTCGAATATTTCCGACACCTCTGTATGTTTTAAAATTTCCCATTATGTCTTTAAATACACCCCGTATGTGAAAACCGAGCCCAAAATATGTTATAGTATTTAAAATAAATTAAAAACACTAAAAATTCAGTTGAGGCGGGCCGCGTAGACCCACCCCAACCATTTACGCGGGCTGTATCAAGGCTAGAACCTGACTTCGTTGATTTCTTTAGTTCAAACGGGCCGCGTAAGCCTTAGCTTACATTTACGCGGGCCGCGTAAGATCAATATAGTGGCGCAGCCCGGTGATGACACGTGTCATCATCGTGTCAAGCCTAGTGGTGATCCGGACGAGCTACGCGTTGACCCAACTTTGACGCGGGCCGCGTAAGCTCAGCCCATATGTTACGCGGGCCGCGTGAGACTCAGAATCAGGCACTATATAAAAAGGCCTCGGGATTTCACTTTCAATCGTTCATTTCTTTTCTCAGTCTCGAATTTCTGAAGATATAGGCTTTATATTCAAGTATAATACCCCCTAATTAGCGAGGTTCTGCTCCATTGTAAGTATTATAACCCCGGTTTCATAGTAGATACGCTGCCCGATTGATTTAGGGTTCCGTGACAACTGTCGTGGTTCTGCCCGACGTAGTTGTTGGAATGCCGTCTCGGGGAGGGTATCATTAATATTTTCAAAGGGTTATGATACTAACCAATGTACATTTGTATAAATTATAGATTATATCCAGGAAACCCTTACGCGAAGTTTAAGATAGCAATGTGAGTTTATCCTCTTTTTGTTAACCTTTTTGTAATATTCTACAAAACCTTAATTGTTTTACAATGCGATTAAGCGGTGATTGAGTCTTTGTAGTTCTTCAATTACTACCGGCATGTTGGGATTTTGTATACAAAATTTACTACCGCGAGTAGTAAGTCGGGGATGACAGTACGTTACCATTGGACAACGAGTTAGCCAATGTGTAATATGACCCACAAGTCAGGATTGACAGTACTGAATGAGTAATTGTGTAGAAATAAACAATGTGATCGCTCTCAATACTGTTTTAATTGATAAAATGTTTCTTGATTAAACTGGGATTCACTCACCAGTATTTCCCACTGACAAATGTTTTTAAAACGCGTTTCAGGTAACACAATGTGACAGCCAATTAGTAAAAAGCCAGCTGGAGAGCACTGAAGGTTTGGGAAAAAAGTGGCTATAAAATTTACCTAAAAGACGATGTTTTAAATTCAATAAAATAGTGTTTATCCCTATAAACGTATTGTAATAAGAAACTTGGGTTTTGCCCATGTGATTATTAATATTAAATGTGGTGGTTTTACTCTGATAAACATTTCCTAACTACGGTCCTGATGTAATTTCCGCTGCCAAATTAACAAACTGATACCTCCGAAATTCTGAGCTCGCGTCCGCCCGTTCCCGGGGACCAGGGATCGGGGGTTGCGACAATATAGTTCTAAAACTTCGCTTTAAGTTATGAGTTATACTTTTTGTTTAGCTTTATACGATAGAATTGCAGCCAAGGTCTTTTTTTAGAAATAGGCATAGAGGACATTATGATAGTGCATTATTTGTTCGCTGCGAATTTGAATATTGGTCTTACTTTATGCACTACTGGATTGATTTCTTATTTATAAAGTACTAGGTTATTACCCGGGATTGCTTCCCGGGCTCGGGAAACTTAGTTATATTAATTATTATTTGTTATTAATACGACCTCATTACATCAAGCATCTCATTGCATTCAACAACAATGTCTTCACATCACCGGATTAGATCATGAACCCATATTAGATGTCAAACAAAAGCACAACAGGACCACATGAATAACTTCATTTCCACTATTACTTCAATGCACTTACATGATCAGGTGATTTGGGATTTTGTAAAAATGTTTGTTCTTGTACTTCTTTACAAAATTACATAGAATTCAAGAAAACGAAACAACGAATTAAACAGATGTTGAGTTATTCAAAGTTTTGTTGAATACTAAATGAGATGTTGACCAAAATTGAAACAAATGTTGACCAAAAGTCAAACAGATGTTGACCAATAGTCAAACAGATGTTGACCTTAAACAGATGTTTGGTTTAAGGCCAAACATCTGTTTATGGCCAAACATTTGTTTAAGTCCAAATATCTGATATAGAAGGCCAAACATCTGTTTAAGGTGAAACATCTGTTTAAGGTCAAACATCTGTTTATGGCCAAACATCTGTTTAAGGACAAACATATGTTTAAGTCCAAACATCTGATATAGAAGGCAAAACATCTGTTTAAGGCCAAACATCTGTTTAAGCCTGAACAGATGTTTAACTTAACCAGATCTACTGTCTTCTCACACTTCTTTTCCTCTTCAAAACACTGTTCAACCTAACATGGGTTGTAGGATCATTTTCACTACCAAACGAGTCGTTCAGAAGAATTCTTGGATCAAATCAGAGGCGGAATACAAAGATTTGATCTTCGTTCAGCTTGTTATACACTTGGAATCACTTGAACAGTCTCGTGTATTGATATGACAGATATATACAAGCTAGAGACACACTAACAACACCTTGGCTCTAGATTCCAAAAATTGCAAATGAAATGACTAATTCTCCTATTTATAGTAAATCAATTCCCCATGAAAGTGACAAGCCCATTCCATGCGAAATGGCCAATGCCATTTCGTGTGGAATGACAATCCCTTCTTTTTATGTGGAATGGCTCTACTTTACATGTTTCTCGTTTTTCTAGATCTACGTGACTTAATATATCATTCTAGTTACAAGACTCGATAGAAGACGAAGTCAACAGACATATGCACCAACTGTCTCCCCCTTGGATGTTGACGGAGTCTTCAGTACGAGACGTCAGTACGTCAAAACTTCAGTCTTGTTCAGTCTTCACCCTTTTTTTCAAAGTATTTGACTCTGAAGCAACCTTCAAACTCTCTCTTTCTCTTCAATCACCATTATCAGCTATTCTTCAGACTCTGAGTCTGGCTCTTTCACTCTTCAATCTCCCCTTTGCTAACAGACTCCCCCTTAAGTTGTTCCGGGATCGTAATCTGATATAGCACTCTCTATCTTCTGAGCATTAGCAGCTTTCACAGATTCAGGACCATCTCTTGGCTCTTCGTAGCAACAAGATCAGGAACCTGGCTTTTACGACTTCAGACTCCCCCTTTCGACAAGCTGGGATCGCAGTCTGGAATTCACTAGCTGCATACCTGCACATACTTTAACCAACAGTAAGATTTGACTTTATGCTTATCACTTGTATTTAAAATGATTAAATTGGTTTCAAATTAATGAGCCATTTAGTCATTTCAAAAACAATTTATATTTCCAACAAACTTTCCCAAACCTCTGTTCTTCCTGTTTTGCACTTGAACTTTGAATATCAGCTTTTCAACATCAGTTGTCGAAAATCTTTTTGGATTTTTGATTTTAATGAAATGCAGTAAAGAAATATTTACAAACAATATTTTTGTGAGTTTGTGTAAGAGGATCATATCAGTTTATGAGACAAATCACTAGCACCATTAAGCTTTAAACATATTAAGTTCTAAACGATTCACATAGATTGACGATATAGTTGTCCTCTTAAACTCAATCTAAAAACTTTCGAAATGCTTACCGATACGTTAAGGTATATTAATTTTGCACTAAATTCTTATGGACCCCACGATCTCAACATATCCCCTCATCATGCAATACTCTAACTCAAGTAATGCCTTTAAACTTTCATCAACTGTGATATGTGCAAAAATAACGCAGAATGTTTAAACATTAACAATCAGGTCGATACTTCCGTATACGCAGAGAAAGTCCAATGTTTAAACAAAATAAGAAATAAAAAACAAGATGAAATTGTTTAGGCTTTAATCACCAGGTCGATACTCCCGTATACGTAGAGGTGATCCAAAGCTTAAACGAAACACCAAAGAAAATAAAGCAGAACGTTTAGGCACTAACATCCAGGTCGATACTTTCGTATACGCAGAGGATGTCCAATGTTTAAACAAAATAAAGAAATCAAACAAGTTTAAATCTTTGCAAAAAGAAATGCACAATCACGGCGACTTTTCAGCAAAATTGTGAAAGTTCACAAATTTAACCAGTTTTTATGCTCTTTGCATTTAGCGATTACTGAGTATGCACACAATCAAGAAGGACAAAACTAAGTACTATGCTTTCAATCATGTTTCCCACTAGAACTAGGCTTTATCATTTTATGTTTGTATCGTTATCGAAAATCTACTAGTCTAGCTGAGCCTATCGTCACATCTTTAGTGAGACCGTTTATTACTTTTAACATTTCATTTCTTTAGCATGCTGTGATAGTCCACTGATGTACTATCATTTCCTCTTGTCTCAACAAAACTCGTTTTTTATTTTTTCAATGTTTTTGACATTTTCAAATTTTCTAATTTTTTAAAAAATTTTCTCCCCCTAAAATCAAAATATGTTTCAATTTTGATTTTCCGGGAAAATTTGAAAACAAACTATACAGATAAAGTGACAACATGATATCGAATCGCTTCAATTCGCCATCCACTTGGCATAAACAATCAGAACTTCCCCTGACAACAAACTATTTTCCCATTATGATTTCAAAACACTTAAGTTAGTTTTAATCAAAATGGTTTTTCCGGAAAATTAGTTTTGTTTGCCATTTCACAAACATGGGGTTTAATTCATTACACTGTTTTCAACCACTTGTAGATTTATCACAAAAACAATTTCCAATAATCATAACACTTGTAAGATAGTTAAATCAAGTACAACTTAATGTCCTTGATTAACCACTTGTAAGTCAAAATATCACATAACAAACATCATTCACATCTGTGATATTTTTAAGAAAGATGCCGATTCCTGTTCCACGATTACCAACTTGGGAACTCCGGCAAGTCAGGATTTTAAGCAAAGCATGCAGGAACCCAAGCCTGACCAGCCTTGGGTGTATCTGAGTTATTTTCACTCGGGGTTTGAATATATCTTTTTGTTTCATAAAATTCTTTAACCCCTTTTACCTTACCCTCGACCATTTTTCCAAAAATATTTTTCACTTTTCCATTGAACGCCTTTTCGACATCAAATTCTTTCTTTTCAGAATAGAATTGATCCGAAATTTCTACTTTCCCAACTTTTTGTTTAAAATTTTCAGTCCGCAATGGTGGAAAGTTGACATCATCCATTGGCGGAACTGAATTTTCTCCTTTTTGCTCAACTGGTGGCTCCTTTGCTTCCGAAGAAAAAAATTCATCGCCATCCATAACTGGAACCGTTTGATTATCCAATTTTTCCTTTACTTTCCCTTTTGTCCTCAGATTTGTATCTGATGACTTCGTTTTACTTGATTTTGCAGTCGAGTGAAACGATTTATCAGAACTTTTATTTGAATCAATCATTGTACCCGAGGACAATATCTTTTCAAGATACTCCCTCGCTTTCTTCCTTTTCTTTCTCAGTCTGTCTTTCTGCCCTTGTGAAAGTTTCACTTTCTGTTCTTTGGGCTTTTCTTTGACTTTGACTGATTTCTTTGTCAATTTCTGGGATTCAGCCCTCGATCTTCCCTTTGATCTCATTGGGCAATCTCTTACAATATGACCTTTGATTTGACATTCATAACATCTTCTCGTCTCAAAACTCTGACTCTGGCAGTTAACAGCAATGTGTCCTTGAAAACCACATTTGTAACACACCCTGTTATCATACCTTTCACCATTTTCATACCACACACTCAGATCAAAACATTGTTTGGCCTTGTGGTAGTCATGACTTCTTCTTTTTCTATCATCACGAAGATTTATCTCTGAAGAATATTCATTCCATCTTCTCCCATAAGCTTGATTTGACTTTTGAGCACTGTGGTCAAACCTGCACCACTTATTACCAACTTTTTGTGAGTTTTGATTTTCAAATTTTTGTGGTTTTTTATAATGATTGGATGACTGAACTGATGACCTTTTATTGTTGTTTTGAAAATTTTCCAAATTTTTAACATTTTGTTTTTGTTCTACATTCTTCTTAACAGGTTTTTGCTTTGAGCATTCACCTATTTCAGTCGAATGTAAAACAGTTTCTTTAAATTTTTCTTTTAATTCCAAAAATATTTTCTTTTTCTCTTTTTCATCATCAGCTTTATCATCACAATCTTCAATTATGACTTTGTCATAATTTGTTACATTTTCACTTATTGAAATTTCATTGATCGGTTTTGGACAGATATGATCTAGTATCGCTGATGAGGTCACAAAACCTTTCAATTTCTTTTCAAGATCATCAATTTTATTTCTAGCACTCTCAACTTCTTTTTCAAGTTGAGAGATTTTCTCAATATGAGAATTTATTGCTTTTTCATTTTCAATTTTATTCTTTTCAAGAACAAACTTTTCATTTTCTAAAACTTTTATTTGACTTTGAAATTCTGTTTCTTTTTCTTTTAAATTCTTGTTTTCCAATTTTATCCAAAAATCTTCATTTTCTGAAGATTTAATTTTATTTTCAAAAACTTTTTCAGTTTTCAATTTTTCATTTTCCAAAAATGTTATTTTATCTTGAAAATCTTTTTCTTTTTCTTTCAAAGTTTTGTTTTCCAATGTCAAACTCTCCACATCTTTCAAGAGTTTGACATTGTCTGCTTTGAATTCATCACATTTTGAGCACACTGGTTCAGAACTTGGAGCTTCATTTTTCTCGGATTCTTCATTTTTCGACACTACCTCTGTCTCTGTCTTGTATGTGCCTGCACAAAAATTTTTAACAAAATCAAGAGGATTCATACTTGCATCTAGATAACAACCCCTCTTAATATCATATTTCATAACATTTTTTGCTGCAAGACACATATTGATTCTTTTGCTTATTTCAACAATCACCTCCAAACTTATTTTGTCTAGATTTTTATCTATTTCATTCATCAAATTTTTCTTTTTCTGATTATTCTCATAATTATGTGTTTTAAGCTCTCTGATGAATACTTTTGGATGAAACTTTGAAAATCTAGAATCATTTTTCAGTTTATTAAAAAATTCATCCCACTCTGACGGTAGCGCGTCTGCAAATGTTGATATCATTTCAGCATTTGACATCCTTATCTCGTACCTTTTTAAATTGTCAATTAAAATATCATACCGATTTTCCAGCTCATTCAACGTTTCATTTTTCTTACACAAAAAATATTCAAGTCTTTCAACCCAAACATTCTTATTCTCATCTCCTTTCCCATTAACCCAACACCCATCAAACCAATCATTTAAACTTTCAAGTGTATCGTTTTCTTGTTCGTCAAACATTTTAACCACACTTAAAACAACCTGATGTGATGTCTTCACAACCCGTTTCAAATCACCTTTAACACATTCGCGGCTCAAAACAAACTTAGTATACAACCCACACTACAAACACAATCCAATTTGAGACTCCAAATTCAACCCAAATGGTTTTTAAAAAAAAAATCAGCCCAAACTACACAGTCCACTTAGTTAAATTTGGTTCAACTCGAAACCCACAATTTAATCCAAAAACTCACCAAGCCAACAACTTTCAAGTGTTACAAAAATATGATTGGGCCGATTAGATTTAACAAATCACATGGGCCGTCAATCAATACCAATCAATTTTTTATTGGACCTCTACACTTTCTAACTCACATGGATATAAGACTGATTCAATTTGATTCAATTGGGCCGAGAGAAAGTAAGATCTGATTCAATTTCTCATGCAATTTTGATTGGGCCGCAATTTATATTCTTTCAAACAGATCACATGCAATCTTTTCTTTGAAACAATGTGGCCGACTATTTAAATGCTCAATTCAATTAAAACATATTTGATAGAATCGATGACTTTAATGTGCCGACAACACTTTAAAACTTTATCACCTACTAATTTCTTATTGGACCTCAAATTTTATTGGACTTCAACCCCACATGCAAACTTTGATTTTATCAAAAAAATAGCCAACAAGTTCAACACTCAATTCAATTTGATTGGACCTAGAACATACTTTATCAATTATTGTTCACATGTGACTTCAAGTAATGGCCGACAATATTAAATGTCAATACAATCCTATTGGGCCTCAACTTTAATCAATCTGTTATCGATGGACCTGAATTGGATTCTATTGGACCAACAATTTCTTCAATCACTATGTCCGACAACACTATCAATGATCTGAAATGCTAACTGACAATTTCAACCGACATGACGATATTTCACGCGAAACACATTCACACGAAATTAAGTGTTCACACGAAATCAGACCTTTCACACGAAATTTCCAAACGGAATTATCCTTTCAAACGGGATTACCAAACGAAATTACCCTTTCAAACGAGATTTCCAAACGGAATTATCCTTTCAAACGGGATTACCAAACGAAAATACCCTTTTAAACGGGATTACCAAACGGAATTATCCTTTCAAACGGGATTTTCAACGGAATTAGGTTTTTCAAACGAAATTAGTTAATTTCGCACGGAATATGTCTGACGTCACGCGATTTCGGACCGAAAAACTCAGATTTCTCCCAAACGGCTTGGAATTAGGATCTGAAACTTTATAGGGTTGTAGATCAGGTGTTTTCGCACAACATATCAAAAAATCAGCCGATTTGGACCGTAAAAACCCGTTCAATTTTGAAAAATTCAGTAAAAAAACGTGAAAGAATGAGTAGAAGATAGAATTTTTAGTGAAAACAAGCTAAATCGGTAAGAATTCTTCCTTCTGAGCTCTGATACCACTTGTAGGATCGTTTTCACTACCAAACGAGTCATTCAGAAGAATTCTCGGATCAAATCAGAGGCGGAATACAAAGATTTGATCTTCGTTCAGCTTGTTATACACTTGGAATCACTTGAACAGTCTCGTGTATTGATATGACAGATATATACAGGCTAGAGACACACTAGCAACACCTTGGCTCTAGATTCCAAAAGTTGCAAATGAAATGACTAAGTCTCCTATTTATAGTAAATCCATTCCCCATGAAAGTGACAAGCCCATTCCATGCGAAATGGCCAATGCCATTTCGTGTGGAATGACAATCCCTTCTTTTTATGTGGAATGGCTCTACTTTACATGTTTCTCGTTTTTCTAGATCTACGTGATTTAATCTATCATTCTAGTTACAAGACTCGATACAAGACGAAGTCAACAGACATATGCACCAACATGGGTTTCCATTAACTGTTGACCAAAAGTCAAACAGATGTTTAAACCACTGTTTGTTATTGTACTTCTTTACAAAATTACATAGAATTCAAGAAAACGAAACAATGACTTAAAGAACTATAATTTAACACCCAATCTAATCGGGCAAAGCAATCTATTATCTGACAATTCCCTGGCTTTTACAACATGAAACACAACATCATCATGCCAAATACAGTCATATATATCCAGCCATTATTCTGAATTCATAAATGCAGAAGAATGTCACATTTGCGATTAATAAACCAAGTTTCTTCTAATTGCAGTTACTATTAGCAAAAAGAAGCATGATATCATCTATATATAAAACACAAACTGCTAATAACAGTGTTTTATCATGTTAGCCATACATATCAACAAAACATCAAGTTAATAAGTTCAAAAAAAAGACCATGCAACATCACCATCAAAAAATTCATAGTTATAATATCTGATATCAGAACATACTTAAAGGTCGTTATTAAACTGAAGTAACGGCATTTAATACGATCTTCTGCTGCGAAGACACGTATGTGAAGTGCAACATATCACCAAACCTCAAGTTATTCTCAGTCATGAACTTCCGCCAACCATCCAACGCGTAACGTGGCTTGCATTCATTTAACTCCGTAATGAAGTATATAAATAATTAAGTTAAACAGTTTATTTTTCAGTTATCCAAATAAACCAAATAAAACAAATAAAATAAAACGTGAATCCATAAACCGAACAAAAAACCGAATAAAATGTGTTTTGGTTTACACTTCTTACTTGGTTACGGTTTTTCTGAACACCCTACTTTGAATCACTTAGACAAAATTTGAAGTATATAAATAAGCTATTGAATGAGATTACTTAAATAAATTAATGGGAGAAACGGGCACAAATTAAATATTTTTTTAAAAACTGTAATATATGACGGATACTTATTAAACCTTAGTGGCCAGGGATAACGGTAAAAACCAATAAAGAACAACCACATCCACTGATAATCCTATATAAATTATGAGATAAGATGATAAGATTAGAAATACTTAAAGATTACAAATGTTTGTAGATAAAAAAGTTGTTATTTGGCTTTATACAATATATATTATAAATTGTTGCTTCTCTTCATACACATAACTATTAAACATAAATATTGAACATTGAACATCTCAATATTTATTTAACATACACATTATAATATGCAAAGAAAGATCATACTCATTATAATATTAGAACAAAACAGTATAATAAGCAGATAAGTTTTAGTGAATTCAAAATAACACAATCAGTCCAAAACATAAGAGCACCAAACACCAAAAACCAACAAAACGAAAACCATAAGTTCAACGTGGCAAAAGCATATGAAATCAACACGTAAATGTTCTCGAAAATACAGAGAAAACTATTTCTCAATCTTGGGAATCAAAAGCTTCGAAACACCAACATCTTCATCCTGAGCCAGTTCATCACTCATGCGGCGCTTTGTCGAGGAACAACCTAATGCATCATCTATGTCGCACACTTCACGAATATTATGTTTTGTTTCGTCAGAAGAGGGATTCTTATTGCCTACGAGTGCTTTGGATACAGGTGTAACATAGTCACCGCTGCATGACATCTCATCCTGATATAAAAAGACGATAAGTATTAATGTTTTGACAAATTTAGTACAAATAACCTAATTCTTATATTACCTTCATAAGGTCAAAAAGAGTAGACAAACTGCAGGAATCCGGAACATCAAACGATTCGGACTGCTCATGCTTTAAGTACATAATACACAGTAACATATAATAAACACAATGGTATAAATCTATTTCAAAACGATATGACTATGAAATGAAAAGAATGACATAATGAAGATTTAAACCTGGTTAAGATTGAATTTGGCGTAGAGCGCGACAAGGATCTCATCATCGTTAGTGGCCATTGCAATACCATAGTTTTCAACCTGATTCTCAATATTATAGTCTTTAACATTTATGATGAACGCATACTTCTTTCCAACCAGTGTGTCAAAAATCTCAGGATATGGGTTCGGTATCTCTCCAGAATTAACAACCTATGATTTTATAAAAATTAATATAAATTACTATGAGCACAATGATTCCATAATTGAGAACCTACAATTTTATAAAAATTAATATTAAATTATATTTACTACATTAACAAATAACTGAATGCATGTATTTATTACCTGATCTTCGATTGCAAGTAACTCTTTGGCAGATTTCTTAAGAATCTTGTAAGCTTCGTAATCAAAGAGTGTCAAAGACACAGTACCGGAAGAGTCTTGCACCTTGATAGGTATCTTGAAGCTATCAAAGTTAAAAACAAATGAAAACATTAGTATTACTAATAACAGAAGTGTGGTTCATATTAGTATTTAGTATAAGGAAATAAAACTGTAATCTCAAACCGAGGAATAGAATAAATGTCGACTCCTTCACATTTATTATTTGTACACACCAAAGCTTTTGTATGATCAACATCACATGAACCATCCACATTCTCATTCGTTACAAATCTTTCCTCCACACTGGACTTACAGTGGTTACAACCATTGTAATACCAAAGCTTATCAGTGCATATGGTTGTGATTGTGCCGAGAACCAAAACCTTCTTTGTCTATTGATATCAAACAAAAATAATAATCCTTAGAAAAGACTATAAAAAAACTCAGCATGTAAAATACTTATAAGAAAATGCAAAAAATAAACACACACCTTTAATATGGTTCCAAGGAAACCAATAAGCATGAAATCAAGGTTATTAAGGAACTCATCTTCAACACTTGAGATAACGTAAGAACCAACATGCTCATTTGATGAAGATGAAGCAGAAATTTTCTCTACATACTGATGTGTCGTAAAATATACATATTTGTGCCATGTAAATTGTATAATTATTGTATAATTTTATTTGTTTTTATTTAGTTTTAGTGCTTTATTATATTATTTTGTGTTGGGACAAGTCCTGGTGCAAATGGAGCAAAAACGAGTAATATGGAAATAACCAGCCAGTTGGACAGAGTGGAACGCCAGTGACCGAATAAAAATTCCCCGTGATTGGGCCGAACCCACTATTTCTGTGTTCTAAGATGGCAATATGAATTATATAATATTGAAGGGGAAAAGAAATTATCGAATAAAAAAAAGGTTGCCATTGTTTGTGGTGGTTGGAGTTAGATGCAATCAACGAAAAGAAAAAAAAAAGTTGCAACTTATTATTGTTGTTTATGGATAGCGACAGAAAGACAAGGCCCAGCCCTTCATGGGCCGTGAAAGACTCCTGGGCTATCAGTGTGCGCAGATTTAATTATAGTGGCCCTATTATTTTCGAGAGGTAATAAAGGGGAGGCGACATTATCACATTATACATATTAATTATTAATTAATTAAACGAAAGTTGTGATGAACAGTGCTGGAAATTTGCTTTTAATTAAATTATAATTATAAATAGTCAAAGAATTCTAACTTAATTGGTAGGAGTATATGGGTTCTTTTTTTAAGACTCAAGTTTAATTTCCACTTTGTGTAAAAAAAGAGTGAGGCATTGGTGGGCAGTGATAGGGTCCCTGAGAAAGCTGGGTTCGCTCCTTGAGCCAAACGGATTTTACCGGTAATTCACCATCGTGCCTACGGGCGTGTGGGTTACCCTTCAAATTTGAGTTTAATTAAATTATAAATAGCTAATGACCTCTAGCTCAAGTGGTAGGAGTATTTGGGTTCTTCTTTGAAAACTCAAGTTCAATTCCCACTTGGTGCAAAAAAAGAGTGAGGCATTGGTGGGTAGTGATAGGAGACCCAGAGAAACATGGGTTCGATCCTTGAGCCAAACGGGTTTTACCGGTAATTCACCATCGTGCCTACGGCGGGTGGATTACCGGGTTTTCCCCGAAATTGGTGGTGGACGACTCGGGTTACTCTCGGAGTACTCCGTTTGTCCAGTGGGTACCCCGAGAGTGCTCAGGATTTGATTTGTTGGCTGTTAAAAAAAATATATATAATAAGTCTTTATGAAACCATTATATTGTAAATAAGTCTTTATGAAATCATTATAGGGTTGGACCGCTTTGGTCAAACACTATTTATTTAAAAAATTGAACCTCTCAAACGTAAAAAGATATCTGAGATTTACCATCAATACAATATTTATAAGATAATTAACGTAAAATGCTTTCTAAATATTTAGTTCTTCTATTTAAAATAAAAACAAACTCATATTTTTTGGTTTCCGGTTTTGATAATATTTATATAACTTCTTCTGCGAAAAGAAATCTGTTATCTACACCGATACCATAATTAACCAAACCAATACCATCCAATTTCAGTTGATGTAAAACAGGTGTAGATTGTTATACCGAGTGCATGTATCATATGGCTACTGTATCGAGCCGAACCGATATCAGTCAAATACCAATGGTAACATAACGCCGCAACGCGGCGGGCATATACCCTAGTTCACATTATATAAAGAACGGGTATATGCATATCAGAGCAGACGACTGCATATCAGAGGAGACGGCAGAAGGAAAAGAAGAAAAAATTCAAGAGAGGAGAAGGGGATTGGTTTGAGTTTCAAGTCACGGTTCAAGATTCAAGTCTGGGTTCGCAAACGAGTTAGCTTTACAGTTTTTAATTAGACTTTGTGTTTTTTTTAAGACTTGTGAACATGATGTTTTTGATATCTCAGACTTGTTTATTGCTTATGACTATGATTCTTGGCTAATTAGCTTATCTACCCGGGTTTGTAATGAATATTTATTGATAATTGGTAATTTCTCGGTTTTGATAATTTTGTGATGGATAAATATTAAAGTAAAAGGCCTAATAATAATTGGCTAGATGTGTGTGCGTGCTTTATTCTAATTTATTATCGTTCAATCGTTCCTCATGTGTCTTTGTGAATGTCTTTCATGTATAGATGCATGTTAGGTTACCTACTTTGTGTTTGTAACTAGTTTATGGTACACGTATTCCATAGGAACGTTGTTTGATAATTTAGAGGAGTTTAGTGTTCTACCTATTCTTGAGACCGAGAGGAGATAGATAGTTGGGATTGTCTTTGGTGCTAGGTATTTAGGTGTAGAGAGACCGAGAGGAGATCTGTCTAAGTTCCCTAGTATTATTTGTTTTCCTAAGTCTTGTCAAGTGTTTTTAGGTTACCCCGTGCACTCTAGGGTGTATTGTGATTAGTGAGACCGAGAGGAGATCTAGTCTTTGGGTACTTTAGTATTGTTGGAGAGACCGGGAGGTGATCCAACCCATACCAATGAGCTTTATTTGACCTTTAGACCTTAGGAGAAGTTGATGAGACCGGGAGGAGATTCAACCTGTCTTTAGTCTTAGAGTGTCATATTATTAGAACCTGGTTCCATCATAGCTACCATTGCCGAGAGAAAACCGATAGTCACGAATAGGATTCCAAACCTGGGTAGTGCTTTCTCATCCTTGATTTCACTTTAGTAGCCTTCAGCCTGCGTTTAGGTAGTCTAGTTTGTCTTAGTTAATTCCTTTAGTTTAATTAGTTAAAACCTCAAAATCTAATCAAATCAAATAAATCAATTAAGTAATTAGTTGAGTCGGAGTCTAGTTTAGCGTCGCTAGTGTCTCGTGGGTTCGATACTCGGACTTCATTAGGCTTTACTACGTACGATAGGTACACTTGCCTGTCAGTGGTCTACTATTTAGAGAGTCTTAGTTTATAAATTTAAAACTAGGGTGTCTAGATTAGTTTAGTTTTTACAGACCTTAATTTGCACATCAAGGTTTTGGCGCCGCTGCCGGGGACACTTAGGTGACTGCGTTATTAGCTTTGACTGGTTCTATTTATTTAATTGGTCTTATTTGTAATTTGAGTCTTAGGGTTTGAGTCCTAGAGTTTGTGTCTAGTAGTAGTGTGTTGAGTTTTTAATTTTGCAAATATTTTTTATTAGTTAGTTTTTTTTTTCTTTCCTTCCTCTACTTTGTGGTGCTTTTGCTACTCTCTTCATGGCAGGTTATCATAGCGAGTACCCTCCCTATGTTTGGTCGTTCGTGGAATCATGTCAAATATTCGCTCAGATAACGACAACAACACAAGACCAAGGAGATCTGAGGTTTCCTGAAATGTTCACCATTCTTCAGCGAATGATCGAGACACTGAGTCAAATGATTAAGGAAAGCATGAACCAACATGTGGATCTAAGGTGTCAACACTGTGGTGGACCACACTGGTTTGAAGGTTGTCCGATTTACGTGAATCAGAAGAAAAATCAAAGTACAATACGCTTTACATGGGATGAATACTATGATGATGATATTGGCTTTGAGAGTTATGGGGGAGAAGAAGAAGAAGTAGTAGAGATAAAAAAGGTTGTAGAGGAGCTTCCCAATAATCTAGAGTTGTATGATATAGGACTGGAGACGACAATGGACATATCACCACCACAGTTACTAACACAGGAGAAGCCACAGAGAAGCTTGGACCAACATAGTCTGAGGGTGCAGAGATGGTACATAAGGAAGCATAATGGAACATTGAAGTGCGGAGACAACCACCATCCTCACTATATGTCACGTATCAGGTTTGGTCCAGGTAAATTTAAAGTTTGGTGGTTTGACCCGGTTGAACGCTTAAAAATATTTTCTAGTTTCATCATTAATTTCTTAATAAACAATGATGAACAATTAAAACTAAACGGGTTAGACCGAGGTTGGATAAAGGAGAAGCCTCCTGATTAAGTTCAAGTGTGGGGAGGTTTCGTAGAGTTTGTATAGAGTTGTAGTTTTTGAGTCAGTTTTTGTTTAGAGTCAGTACTGCTTTGGTTTTTGTTTGTTTTTGCCTATGCATGTTTGAATTGTACCACCCGTACTCAATCTCCATTCGGGTGATTTTGGAGCTCCTTTTCGAATATCAGGCATTTACCGAGCATGTCAGTCAGTGTCACAGCCGATTGCGACCGAAATGCTATACAATCGAGCTGGATTGGACGAGAGATTTGGAGCATATGCGTTATTTTAACCAGCTAAGTCCTTTCCGATTTGCCCTTTGTCTTTTAGTTCTTATTTATTTTTAGTTTTTTTAGTCGGTTTCCATCCTACATTGAGGGCAATGTAGAGTTTAAGTGTGGGGATGGAAAACTATCGTTTAGTGTCTAGTTAGTAGAGTCTTGAGTCAATAAAAATTGAAAAATACAAAAAAATTTAAAAAATTGAAAATCCAAAAAAATTGAATTTTTTTTTGAAAATGTCTCTTGTTTTAGATGTTTGCAAAAACAAAAACGGAAAATGATAGAAAAATCAAGTTTGTTCGGGTTTCAAATAATAATAATATGAGAATAAAAAAATTAAGCTTGTGTCTAATTTGTGATGTGTGAGTAGGCCTGGCCCGGTTTTAGGTTCCTTTGATATTAATATACCTAATTGTTAGTTTACTAGTGGGTTCTCATCTAGGAAAAGTAGGGAAGCCGAAACCGTCAAAAATAGTATAAGGAATGCCGTTATAAGCTAAAAATGTTAGAATTTTTTATCAAAAAAAAATTAAATAAATAAATGAGCTAGACCGAAAAAATGATAAGGCCTACGTAATCTCTGTTGGGGATAGTGACTCTAACTTATAATGCCTCTGGGATTGTTAAATAAAAATGCAAAAATACTGATGCCTATTGTAATCTCTTTTGGGGATGGTGACTCTGATTGAGAATGCCTCTGGGATAGGTATGCATAGTCTAGTGCTCAAAAGAAAAAAAATGAAGAGAAAAAAAAGATGAAAAAATTTGATGTTAAATTCTTTTGATTTTGGTATAAAACGGTTAGCAAATAGTCCAGTGACTGTTCCTTTTGTTCTATAAGCTTGAGGTGGGATTAGGTGAAACTGCGGCTTTTAGTGTGAGACCCTAGGTAGATTAACCGAACTTAAACTTAAATTGCATGATAAGGGCTTGGAACCGGGTGTGGGTTTAAGAGGACAAGTATACTTGCAATTGCGGTTAACACAAGTTTCAATTTAAATAAGTAATCTATATTTTTTGAACCTGAATATTTCTGATTCTGATTCCGTTTGCATAAGTCTTTTTCAGGGACGAAAAAGGTTTAAGTGTGGGGATATTTGATGTGTCGTAAAATATACATATTTGTCCCGTGTAAATTGTATAATTATTGTATAATTTTATTTGTTTTTATTTAGTTTTAGTGCTTTATTATATTATTTTGTGTTGGGACAGGTCCTGGTGCAAATGGAGCAAAAACAAGTAATATAGAAATAACCAGCCAGTTGGACAGAGTGGAACACCAGTGACCGAATAAAAATTGCAGTCATTCCCCGTGATTGGGTCGAACCCACTATTTCTGTGTTCTAAGATGGCAATATGAATTATATAATATTGAAGGGGAAAAGAAATTATCAAATAAAAAAAAAGGTTGCCATTGTTTGTGGTGGTTGGAGTTAGATGCAATCAACGAAAAGAAAAAAAAAAGCTGCAACTTATTATTGTTGTTTATGGATAGCACAGAAAGACAAGGCCCAGCCCTTCATCGGCCGTGAAAGACTCCTGGGCTATCAGTGTGCGCAGATTTAATTATAGTGGCCCTATTATTTTCGAGAGGTAATAAAGGGGAGGCGACATTATCACATTCACATTATATAAAGAACGGGTATATGCATATCAGAGCAGACGACTGCATATCAGAGGAGACGGCAGAAGGAAGTTAAGAAAAAATTCAAGAGAGGAGAAGGGGTTGGTTTGAGTTTCAAGTCACGGTTCAAGATTCAAGTTTGGGTTCGCAAACGAGTTAGCTTTACAGTTTTTAATTAGACTTTGTGTTTTTTTTAAGACTTGTGAACATGATGTTTTTGATATCTCAGACTTGTTTATTGTTTATGACTATGATTCTTGGCTAATTAGCTTATCTACCCGGGTTTGTGATGAATATTTATTGATAATTGGTAATTTCTCGGTTTTGATAATTTTGTGATGGATAAATATTAAAGTAAAAGACCTAATAATAATTGGTTAGATGTGTGTGCGTGCTTTATTCTAATTTATTATCTTTCAATCGTTCCTCATGTGTCTTTGTGAATGTCTTTCATGTATAGATGCATGTTAGGTTACCTACTTTGTGTTTGTAACTAGTTTATGGTGCACGTATTCCATAGGAACGTTGTTTGATAATTTAGAGGAGTTTAGTGTTCTACCTATTCTTGAGACCGAGAGGAGATAGATAGTTGGGATTGTCTTTGGTGCTAGGTATTTAGGTGCAGAGAGACCGAGTGGAGATCTGTCTAAGTTCCCTAGTATTATTTGTTTTCCTAAGTCTTGTCAAGTGTTTTTAGGTTACCCCGTGCACTCTAGGGTGTATTGTGATTAGTGAGACCGAGAGGAGATCTAGTCTTTGGGTACTTTAGTATTGTTGGAGAGACCAGGAGGTGATCCAACCCATACCAGTGAGCTTTATTTGACCTTTAGACCTTAGGAGAAGTTGATGAGACCGGGAGGAGATTCAACCTGTCTTTAGTCTTAGGGTGTCATATTATTAGAACCTGGTTCCATCATAGCTACCATTGCCGAGAGAAAACCGATAGTCACGAATAGGATTCCAAACCTGGGTAGTGCTTTCTCATCCTTGATTTCACTTTAGTAGCCTTCAGTCTGCGTTTAGGTAGTCTAGTTTGTCTTAGTTAATTCCTTTAGTTTAATTAGTTAAAACCTCAAAATCCAATCAAATCAAATAAATCAATTAAGTAATTAGTTGAGTCGGAGTCTAGTTTAGCGTCGCTAGTGTCTCGTGGGTTCGATACTCGGACTTCATTAGGCTTTACTACGTACGATAGGTACACTTGCCTGTCAGTGGTCTAGCATTTAGAGAGTCTTAGTTTATAAATTTAAAACTAGGGTGTCTAGATTAGTTTAGTATTTACAGACCTTAATTTGCACATCACATACCTAAACAGATTCATGTGATCAAATTAAAACGTAAAAAGTAAATGTAAAATCAAAATAATACTGTTTAATGTTTATATGCATATTACTAACTATACCTCTTCCTAAAAGAGGATATCTCTTCAATGTCAGTGTCGATAAAAAGTCTGCTAAGCTCAAACCCGTTTGCAACTCCACGCTTGCCTGAATTTAAAAATAAAACCAAATGTAGATCAATATAAACAACGTCAAAATTAAAACATATAAATAAATATAAATATAAAGTACTAAATAAATAAAAATTAAACTAATTAAGTGTAAATTGTACCTTTGTAAAGGTTGACCATACCAAAATGACAAAGGATAATAACATGTTTCTCTCGTTTCTTATCATTCATGTAAGCAAACATGTCAATAGCAAAAACATCCCACAAAGTAACCGGACACTTTTGACCTCTAAAATATTAACATAAAACATAATAACATCAAGCAACCTTGTAATGCTTTAAACGTTAAAATGCAACAACTTAATAAAAAGAACTCACTCAAGGTCTTCAACTCTAAGATTAAGTCTCTTGCCCTTGCTCCCATCCTTCTTTGTTGTATCCTCTAGATTGAAACATACTTTCACATAACCAATCCAATCTATAAACAAAAATATATTGTTAAAAGAAAACAACATTAAGAAGCGATAACATGAAAAAAAAAAACAACAAGACAAAATAATACATATATATCATGTAATGATTTACATACCAATGACTGTACTAACTTCAATTTTATTTTGAACAACATCCTTGAAGTTAACGAAATTAAAACTGTATTTCGGTCAAGACCAATCAAGTCATTTCTCAACATAAGTATAGAAATACAGAGATATTTTGTCATTTCTGTTGGTATACTTAGCAGAGGACTTATTAGCAACAAGAGACGGTTTGGTGATAAGAAGACATTGATCCAGCTGAAGGAAGTCTTTGAATCTTTCTAGCATCTTATGCAGACAGCTGGCTTATATCATGGTTCCCTAACAATGTGAATGTCACACCCCAACCGATGGCGGAATCATCGGGGCGCGGCACTGAACGAAACAGATTGTCCATGAGTATCCATAACGACTATAAATTACCAGATATTTAAAACGTCATGTCCCATACCATAACATATCAAATAAAATAGTTATTACAGATAATTGTCTCACAAACAACTACTGATCCGACAACTCAGATTTCAAAATAGACAATTTATTTATTTGTTTCTAGGACTCTTTCCTAGCCTCGATTTCATCACACAGCAAATAAGGCGTCCTATCATCTTAAGCACCTGCCACATACGTTAAAATAAAAGTCAATACACATAGTGTAAAGGTAAGCGTACAAGTTTGATAATATAATAGAGTTCGAAATCGTTTACGCATAACCAACACGTACAACGTATGATGTGAAACACGTAAGTTATCGACATGATCCTATCGATACCAATGACTGCGGGTTGACTGCGCAAGGCAGTTCGTAACACATATTCACCACTGAGAATCATGTGATTAATAGTCCTTAACAACCCCTGACTGAACAGGTGCTGAGTCCAAACTATAGTACTATCGTTGCTAAGGTAGGTAGACAGCAATCTATGTGTAAACATTACAAACAAGCATTCATCGAGTCACGTATAACATGCAGTAGCGGTTAGCGTTAAAGTATTGCGTAGTGTGTTTGATGTGATTTAGAATAAGTAACGTATGTAACACCCAAAAGTGCGTAACCAAAAAGGGTTCGAGTACACTCACCGCGATGAGAGTTAATGGATTGAAGGGAGCGCTAGAGTGAGATTAGCCTGGTCAGAACGATAGCATAAGCGATGAGCGGTGCGTAGAACGGTGTAAAGGAACCAAGTGTCGAACAGCAACCCGATCGGATGGCTATCCGATCGGATGGTCATTCGATCGGATGTCAATTTGGTCGGATGGTCATCCGATCGGATGGCCATTCGGTCAGATTGACATCATGTCTGGTTAAGATGTGTTTGTGTATGATGGTTTGAATTTTGAAGTTTTCATTGTGGCAATCTTGTGCATTGAACATGTTGAAAATTGTTTAAATGTCAAGTCCCAACGTCACACGATCGGTCGGTCGCTCGATCGGATGGCAATCCGATCGGGCAGTAATCCGCTCAACGTTCAGATCCTCGAATAGTTTGAATTAAAAGTTAAGTGTGGAACCAATGTGCAACCCGATCGGATGGCTAGTCGATCGGATGGCAATCTGATCGGACGGCAACCCGTCCCGACGATCTGATCGTCTTGACACCTGATTATGTTTTAAGTTTTGTACTTTGAACGAGACGTTATGATAGCCGGCTTAAACAATAGGAACCTCGTCTTGACCCAAGTGACCCGATCGAACAGGAATCACCCTAGTCCGACCAGTTCACGGTTCAAGACGGTTGTTTGTGTTCAAACCCGAAATCAACTATCTCTCGGATAGAATTCAGATCTCGAACTGATACATCACCAAGAATGAGCAGAAGATCAGAACAAGCTCTGATTCCATCGGGTTTGAGTGCATTGAGTGTAAAAGAGTTGAAAGAAAGTTAGAAAACCATCTTTCAATCCTTTTCACCATGAATATGTTCAGATCTATGCAAGATCTTTGTTCATTCATGTGGAAATCATCCAGATCTAAGTTGTTCTTGGTGGATTGAAGCCAAAACATGAAGTTCATAAGAACATCATGATGACATCATCCTAGAACACCTCAAATCCACTGATTTCTCGGTAAAAAGTTGAGATTCGAAAGAGAGAATGATGAAGGAGTGTGTGTAGATCATAGAAGTACAAGATTTATGTTGAAAACTTACAAGAATCGGGAGAAATCGAGAGAAAAGTGTGCTTGAGCGTCTGGTTTGGGTGAAGGAGTTGTGACATCAAGTGATAGTGACAGGTGGGGGTATTTATAGGGTTTCCCAAAAAGGAAAGTGGGGAAATTGGTTGGTCGTTCGGGTGGTAGTCCGATCGGGTTGCAGCCCGATCGGGTAACAACTCGATCGGATGGTAACCCAATCGGATGGCCACTCGGTCGGTTGGCCACTCGATCCATGAGTCCGGCGCGATGAGTTTTGTCGTTTCGATTCGCGTGTTGAGCGTTGCGATGCGATTTGAGTTATCCATTAATCCCAACTACTATATCTATCATACAATCATCCTAATTAACTTGCGTTTCGATTAATCACCACAATATAAACATAATTAAACATGCACAGGTAACACATAAAAGGCACACACACATAAAACAATATCCAGAATGCGTATTTTGGGCTGCGAATGCGATTCGATTAAGTCGATTAGCGATTAATATGCGATTAAACCTCGATTATTAACAAGTACTCCATATAATACAACTAATATGATAAAATAAATAGATTATCTATAAGTCAAAGAAGTCAAAACATGAGTTAAGCAAGGAGTGACAGATCGCAATTAGCAATCTTTTCTTCCTTTGACTTCAATCTTGACTTTGACTTTGACTTCCGAAACACGGGGTGTTACAGCCTCCCCTTCTTAAGGGAATTTTGTCCCGAAATTAGGCCGAAGCCGTAACAAACAACTGCGGGTACTTCGCCTTCATGTCGCTTTCGAGCTCCCAAGTGAACTTTGCGCCTCGTTTGCCTACCCAGCGAACTTTCACAATGGGAATGCGTGAGCGCCTGAGCTGCTTGGTTTGTCGGTCCATGATCTCGACAGGCTTTTCCACGAAGTGTAATGTTTTGTTCACTTGAAGATCCTCAAGTGGTATGTGTAAATCATGCTCAGCCAGACACTTTCTGAGATTTGAAACGTGGAAAGTCGGGTGGACGTTGCTAAGTTCCTCTGGTAGTTCGAGTCTGTAAGCCACTTTTCCGATCCTTTCCAGAATCTTAAAGGGTCCCACATATCGAGGCGCGAGCTTTCCTCTTTTGCCGAATCTAACCACACCCTTCCAAGGTGATACCTTTAGGAGTACATGGTCGCCAACGTCAAATTCAAGGGGCTTGTGTCGTCTATCGGTGTAACTTTCCTGACGACTCCGAGATTTCAGTAGATTGTCTCAAATTTGGAGGATTTTGTCAGTCGTTTCTTGCAATAGCTTAGGACCGGTTAATTACGAGTGCCCGATCTCGTGCCATACAATAGGCGATCGACATCTCCTTCCATACAATGCCTCAAATGGTGCCATTTGAATGCTGGAATGATAACTGTTATTGTATGAGAATTCGACTAAAGGTAAGTATGCATCCCAATTACCACCGAAATCTATGACACACGAACGAAGCATGTCTTCAAGGGTACGAATCGTTCTTTCAGTGTGACCGTCGATTTGGGGATGGAAAGCGGTACTTAGATTAAGCGTAGTACCGAGAGAAGATTGAAATGTTTCCCAAAGACGCGAGGTAAACCGACCATCGTGATCAGAGATGATGTCGCGAGGCATCCCATGTCGACAAATGATCTCATTGGTGTAGATTCGAGCTAATTTTTCTACCTTATAGTCTTCTCGTATTGGCAGAAAATGAGCAGATTTCGTCAAATGGTCAACGGCAACCCAGATGCTGTCGTGACCTGATGGCGTGCGCGGAAGTTTCGTTATGAAGTCCATAGCTATACTCTCCCATTTCCATATAGGAATCTCGGGTTGGACGAGTAAGCCAGAGGGTCTTTGATGCTCGGCCTTGACTTTCGAGCAAGTCAGGCACTTCGAAACATAGAGGGCGATATCCCTTTTCATGCCCGGCCACCAGTACTTGTAGCGTAGATCCTGATACATTTTGTCGGCACCGGGATGAATAGAGTATCGGGATTTGTTGGCTTCGTCCATCAGAATCTGTCGTAAATCAGTCTGCTTAGGGATCCAGATTCGGTCCGGATAATGGAATATCCCATTCGATTTACTCACTAGCTGGGCTCCATCGTTGAGAATCCTTTCCTTCTTCAAAGTGCGTTCGGTAAAACAGGCATGTTGGGCTTCGCGGATGAGGGTCTCGAGATTATACTGGGCTTGAATATTACGGGCGCTGTGCAAATAACTCCGTCTGCTGAGAGCGTCGGCAATGACATTTGCTTTGCCAGGATGATAACGAATCTCACAGTCATAATCATTGAGAAGTTCTACCCACAGGCGTTGACGCATATTTAGCTCCTTCTGGTCGAAGATATGTTGTAGGCTCCTATGATCGGTGAAGATCGTAAACTTGGTACCATAAAGGTAGTGTCACCAAATCTTCAACGCAAAAAAAACTGCGCCTAGCTCGAGGTCGTGGGTTGTATAGTTCTTCTCATGGATCTTGAGCTGACAAGATGCGTAAGCAATAACCTTGTCTCGTTGCATGAGGACACAACCAAGGCTAAGGTTCGAGGCATCACAATAGACGATAAAGTCATCATTTCCGTCGGGTAGAGTGAGAACAGGAGCATTGCAAAGCATATGTTTGAGGGTTTGAAAGGCAGTCGCTTGTCCAGTTCCCCAAACAAAAGGCTTGTCTTTGTGCGTGAGAGAGGTAAGCGGCACAACGATTTTTGAGAATCCTTCGATAAATCGGCGATAATAGCCCACTAATCCGAGGAAAGAATGGACTTCTGACGGGTTCTTAGGTGTTACCCAACTTTTAACAGCTTCAATCTTCGCGGGATCGACTTTAATACCTTGACTATTGACAATGTGATCGAGGAATTGAACCTCCTCCAACCAGAATTCACACTTGGAGAACTTGGCATAGAGTCGATTCCCCTAGAGTAGCTCGAGAACCAAACGTAGATGTTGCGCGTGTTCGGTTTTGGACTTGGAATAGATCAGGATATCATCGATAAACACGATGACGAAGCGGTCGAGAAAAGGTTTACACACGCGATTCATCAGATCCATGAAAACCGTGGGTGCGTTGGTTAGACCAAAAGGCATAACAACGAACTCATAGTGGCCGTATCGAGTGCGAAAAGCGGTTTTGGGAATATCCTCCTCTTGAATGCGTAACTGGTGGTAGCCTGAGCGTAGATCGATCTTGGAGAAACACGTTGCACCTTGTGTAATTGGTCAAACAAATCATCGATGCGAGGTAGAGGATAACGATTCTTGATTGTCAGCTTATTCAACTCCCGATAGTCGAATGCACATCTGGAACGACCCATCCTTCTTTTTGACGAAGAGGACTGGTGCGCCCCAAGGAGAGGTACTAGGGCGAATAAAATCTTTCTCAAGCAATTCCTGGAGTTGACTCGAGAGTTCGCGCATTTCGGACGGTGCGAGTCGATAAGGAGCTCTAGCTACAGGATTTGCTCCAGGAATGAGGTCGATACGAAAGTCGATATCTCGACTTGGTGGTAATCTCAGAAGATCGTTTGGGAATACATTAGGAAATTCGCGAACAACAGGAACGTCTTTCACTTTTGTCTTTCCTTTCTTTTCCTTCTCCGCTACTGCAATGTTAGCCAAGAAAGCTCTGTATTACTTGCGGAGATACTTGCTAGCCTGGATACATGACATGAGTTTAAGGTCTTTTGAGAGAGTTTCACCATACACACAAAGTTGATCACCATTAGCAAGCGAGAATCGAATCATCTTATCGAAGCAAACAAGTTCAGCATGGTTTTCGCGAAGAAAGTCCATGCCTACTATGACATCAAAACTACCGAGCTGCATCGGAATAAGGTCGATAGGAAAGATGTGATTGTTGAGTTCGAGAGTACAATCACGAAGAATAGAGTTGATGACGACGGTTCTTCCGGTGGCAACTTCTACATCGAACGTCGAGTGGAGATGGGCGCGCTTACGATTAAGGAGCTTTTCGAACTCAAACGATACAAAATAGTTATCGGCTCCAGTATCAAACAAACACGAAGGATAAATACCATTAACAAGGAACGTACCATTGACCACGTTGTTGTCAGCCTGAGCCTGGCGCACATTAATGTTGAAAGTTCAGGCGCGAGCTGCTTGTTGTTGTTGTTGATGTGGCTGCTGCTGCTGCTGTTACTGCTGCTGTTGTGCCTCTTGCTTCACAACTCGATTGGGGCACATGTTTGCGAAGTGCTTGGGATCACCACACACAAAGCAGACTCTAGCATTGATCGCGGGTGCCTGAGCCGCTTGTTGGCCTTGAGGAGCAGGAAGTAGAGCTTGATGAGCAGCAGCTGGAGCTGGGGCTTGACGAGGACCTGTACGGCAGTTGGCGGTGAAATGGCCGTACATGTTGCAATGTACACAAAATCTATAGGCGATTCCCACTGGGTGGTGATAGGTGCAAGTCGGGCAGGCAGGGTGAGGACCAGTATAATCACGCTTTTCCGGTGGTGCTTGGGTTACCGGTGCCACGGCCTGGCGGTGTTGCTGAGTTGGTACAGCTTGGAGTGGGGCAGCAGTGGTGACAGCACAGTTCTTGTTGCTAGAGTTGTTGTTGCTCTTCCTCTTGCGACGAGAGGCCTTTGAAGACTGAGGGGTGGCGGTGGCTTCAGCGGTTGGTGCGGTGGTAGCTTGATGCAGATTCTTGGGAGCTTTATCCCAGACCCCAGACTTAACTCGCTTGTCGTTGATTTCAGCGGCAAGTAGGTAAGTTTCCTCGATTGTTTCTGGTTTTGAAGCTTGCACAAAATCTGCGACACAATCCGGCAGAGCTCGGATATACTTCTTGATCATCATATCAGGAGTCTTCACTTGATCAGGACAGATTATGCTAAGCTGCTTGAAGTGAGCAGTTAAAGCAGCATTGTTACCATCCTTCTGCTTGATATGCCAGAATTCGTCCTCTAACTTTTGGCGCTCGTGGGGAAGGCAGAACTCCTCCAACACGACGTTCTTCAACTCATCCCACGTCAAACCGTAAGCTGCATCATTTCCGCATTTGTTTCTCTCGGCCGTCCACCAGTCTAAAGTGCGGGACTGAAAGACGCCGGTTGCATTGAAAGTGCGGAGATTATCAGGACAGCCACTCTGGCGCAGGGTGACCTCGATCGAATCAAACCATTGAAACAAGGCCGTAGGGCCATCTTCGCCAGTAAATTATTTCTGTCCGCAAGCCTTGAACTGCTTGAAACCAAAGGCAGCCTTAGGAGTTTCACTCCTAGACTCTTCAGAAGATTTGCTCACATTCTCATACAGTTCACTGACGATCTGAGGAACAACCTTCGCCATTTGTTTAGTGATCATAGAGGCGAGGCGTTTATCTTTCTGTTTTTTGAGTGCGGCTTGGGTAGCGCGAGATCCAGATGACGACATTATCTGCATCAGACATCGTCACAAGACTCAAACCCAATATAATCGAATCTCACCTCACACACCTAACACTACTAAAGCTCAGGAACACAATCATGTAATACCTAAACACGTAGGCACATAATCACACATTCGCATAAACACAGAAGCACATAAGCATGTAAAGCACAGAAGCACAAGAGGCAGTCAGAATACAGAAACCTATCATTCACCGTCCGCGAGCGTTCGAGAATAGCGATTGCGATTAGCGAGTACACATCGAGTAGTATAGTACAGCGTATGACATAGTGTACGATCATCCACAAATATCAGCGATTTGTCAGCGTTTTGAGGTAGATGTGCAGTGCGGTTC
>JARYGA010058668.1:0-40226 GCA_030545235.1 Helianthus tuberosus | reverse complement strand
CCTCTATTTAGTTCATACTTCTAATTTCATTTAGTAAAACTTTATTTAATTGCAAAACAACAATCATTAGTTTTACTAGTTTTACATTTGAACATATAAAATGTTTTTCTTTTCTATCGAACTATTATATAATCACATTGGTTAATGTGATCGCTACCTTTCTCAATAGCGTTATATTGAGAGTTTCCCACTTGGATAATTACCCCCCGTCCAAGTTTCCATATGAACTAATCTTATTATTTCCATGTTATTCATCATCGTGAATAACACATGTTTCTATTAAACTTTTCTTAGAAACATAATCCTGAATAGATACCTATTCAGGTTTTATCAGATATATGCAACCGTTATCCCCTACGTGTTAGTTGCATATTACTACTTGTGCGATTAATTTAAAAGCGTGCACCTGGTAATGCTTGTCCTAACGGGCTTCTCTTGCCGCTAACTTTGTTCGCGATCGTCACGCGATTTAGTTCCTTAATAAGTATGCTCTGCTTGTCATACCTAGGACCGTTCCACTGTCATATCCCTAATTCGTTCAACTCGCGTCATTTTCAGATGCGGTTGTCCTTCAACTAAACATTTACAAAAGTTAGTAATTTCGACATTAATAAACGCCCGTATTGTAATACAAGGCTTTTTACTGTACGTGTCAACGCACGTAATTCATTAACTATATCTATCATTTATCGATGCGACTGGGGTAACGTGTATTACGCGATAACCCTGTAAGTTGATCTCGACACTTTAATCATTCTAAATCATTGACATACTTGTACTTACCGGATTTGCGATCAAGCCTTGAACCGAACACCAATCTTTATCAAGAGCATAAGGTTTAAGTCCAAGCATAGTTTTCACACCATACTTGAAGCTCTTAAACCAAGGCTCTGATACCAACTTATAAGAACCATAAATTAATTTATGGTTTTTCCATAAAGAATCACAATTACTGAGTATTTATATTTATACATTCATGCTAAAATACTGGTTTATTAAAAACTTTTACAATTTAAAGTGATACAACATAATGTGATTTAATTTGCCGTTTTAGAATAATGACAAAACAACATTGCGGAAGCTTCGTTTAACGTGTGTTCGGTCCTAGAAACAAGAATTTGAATCTGGCCTCCACTGTAACTTACGGTGGGAACCGTAAGTTACGGTGGCCCCTGTTATAACATACCCCCCACCGTAAGGCAGGAGGTAACTGCCGTAAAGAATTCAGCCCCCCACCGTAACTTACGGTGCCCACCGTAAGTTACGGTAGCCCCTGTATCAGGCCCTTCCATTTTGCCGTTTTTGACACGAAAACTTTCGTATCTTTCAATCCGCTTGTCCGTTTGACCTACCGTTTCTTCCTACGTGATTGTAATTTGATCCTCCATCATATGGAGTTAAAATCCAACATCCTACATAATAGATTTTGAGACTTCTAAGCCTTCGACTCCTTGCCGTTTTACCGACTTTTAACCCGTTTATGCATTTTATCAAACAAACATATTTTTTTAATCCTTATTCCACATGCACCTCTTCAAATTAATGTTATCTACCATGTTTGGTTCTAATCACAGGTTTCTTACACAATTTAAATACGTTTTCGCTCGTATGCTTATTTTGACCTGTTAAGGGTATTTAAGCACTTTAGAACCTGAACTCGCTTTCATACATTTCTAGCATCTTATTCCTACATTCCTTACCAAGTAATCTTCCACCACAACTATATATGTGTTGGATTTAATGTGGATATCTATATGTTCCGAGTTTTACCCCTCGGATTATCATTTTACGGCAAAGACCTATATAAAGTCATTCGACCCAAGAATTTATATCTTTCACTATCTTTTCTTATTCTAAGCATTTATTTAATCATAAAACTCGTTTCCGATCCCCTTTTAAGGGTCGTTCGTCCGAATTAGCATATAAGGGCAATTTGGTCAATTTTCGTCCTTCTTTTACTACAAGGAACTTTTAAATACTTATTTGACCCAAAATCCGACCTTTTAACTATAACCTTGTTTATAAACCCATGTGCTTCTAAAACACCATAACCATAACTCAATTTATTCGGTTTACCTAAAAGATAACCGAATAACTATACTTTAACCTTGTCTAACTCTTATAGAATCTCAAGTTCTACATGATGAGTTGAAGCATTATACATACCTGGCTCGAATTAATATATTAACCCATTTCGATACCTTGCCTTAGTAGCCGTTAAGCAATAGCGATGTACGTATCCATTTGATATTTATTCCTATAAACATGTAACTCGACAAACCATTAGTCGATATTGTCAAAGGGTGATAATTTCACCTTTTGACCCGTTTATTTACCTAGTGATCTTCATCACTTCAACTAAATGTAAATTTCATGTATTATGATAATTTAAGATCTTCTAGCAAAAATACAAAATCAAGCATAACGTAACGAGATCGTAGTTACGTACCTTTTAAGCATCCTTTTCAAACGCGTATTTCCACCGGCTTGTCCACTTGACGATCCGGATTCCTTGCCTAAAGAGTTCAATTCACAATCCGTTTAGAACCCTTTTTATAAGTCTTAACGCATAATTTGCCATATCCATCAAGCATGCGTTTTTGTCCGATTTTCAACATTTATCTTTCATTTAGGCATTTTAACGAATACCTAACGGGTATAATTTTACATCTTTAAAACCAAGTTCATAACTTGATATTTTGCCCAATATAACATACATATCGATTTCATTATGTCAAACATGCATACTAATCTCAAAATCATTTCATAGTAATCAAGTAACACCACTTTTGGTAGTCATGATTCTTGTGTTCATCTCAATTTTACAAAACCCATTTAACTTATCAATGGATCATCATGAATTTAATAGATTATCCAATAATCCCACATGTTATTGACTAGGGTTTACTCCTAGATATCATATTACTTCAAGAATCATCCATGCATGACATAATCAAGCTCAATTTTAGTTTCGTACAAATAACCTAGAATTTAAGATGGATTAAAACATCAAGATTTTACATACCTTATGACCCCTTCAACTAGGTGATCATTAATGTGTGCTTGAAAATCGATTTGGACTTGATTTAAACCCTCAATTTGTGGTTTTTATGAGAATTAGGGTTGGGTGAAGAACCCCCTTGTCGCCCCCTGCTTCTTGATCGACCAGACATCCCCAAAGTGGGTGTTTGGTGTGTTTTAAATTTTGTTTTATGTTATTAAGTTTCAAATTTAACAACATAGGCCCCTCAACTTTAGTTTGGTTTATAACTTGAGTATTTTGTTCTTTCACTTAATTACAAGACTTGTACTAGGTTATTTATTTCCTAGTTATTCATCTTGTTCAAAACCCGTTTTATTTTAAGTCCTGTTAAATCTCGGGCCTTTTATATGCCTTGCTTTCTCAAAGTATTTCTCATCCTTTTAATAAATATTAGATTTATTTACTTAAATCCTAAAATTTACCGGGTAAGTTTTACAACTAACTGTATTTTACCCATCCTTTAGTATTAACGTGGTTTGATTACCAAACCCGTTTTCGGGGTGTTACACCACATCTTCCACAAAGATTACACTCTTCCACTCACTCTCTTCCCTCTCCCTCTCGGCCACACTACAACCGCCACCACCTTCACCATTTCACCACCATCTTCATCCATTCTTGAGCTTCATACAAGACTAGAAGGTGATTCAAGGAAGCTTGCAACTTGTAGATCATCAAGGAGCTTCATTACTTGCTTTCTCACACCATTTTCACCATCTTTTCACTAGAGATTCTTCCCTAGCCTTTGTGCTAGTTGTAAGCCTTTGATTACACTCTTGGTTACTTGTATGTTGATTATTCGAAAGGTTGTTTTTTGATGTTTAGCACAAGAACATAAAAAGAAAATGAACAAGGAACATGAACATAAGTTTACATAAAGATGAAATATTGTTGGATTAGGGTTGATTAAAGCATGCATGATGTTTGATCGTTGATTTCTTGATAAACCCGTTGTTAGAACATTTGTTGATGCGTTTTAGTAACCTTTAAACTCTAAAAAGCATGCTGATTGGCATTTTCAGCCAACTTCAACTGGCTGTAAACAGATCATAATAAATCGAAAAACTGATTTTCTGAAGCCTAAATTATGTATTTTCGAAAAACGGATCCAATGACACTGGAATCATAATATTTGGACATCGTTTGCTATTTTTAAAGGGGTCGTTTTTTCACAGCAGCAAAAGCTGCATTTTTATTGCTGAAAATATGTGTTATGTTTTTTGTCATAACTTGAAATATGTGTAGAATTAGGTCACGAAATTTGTACTGTAGATAGACACTGATTCCGTAGTAATTCTCCCACTGGAATTTCATAAATCGGACTTACGATGAATTTTTAATAAATTATCCCGTGGATTGCAGTCAGAAAGTGATGAATCTGATTGCAATCCGGTAAATGATTTTTTATAAAATATTGGTAGTGAATTGGATCCCGATATTTTTTACACAATAATATTTGGATCGTTTAAGACGTTCTATAAAAAGTTGGGAATTTTTGGAATAGGTTAACTATTTTATTAAAATTCCCGAAAATAGCCCAGTTTTGAATGTAAAAGCTGAAACGACATAAGTAGTAATTTGCGTGCCTAAATGTCGGGTAGGTTACCTATGAATGATCTAACATGTTATATGTCAATGAAAGTGTTATGTGCAATGTCGTATGTTTGTTTATGAACGGGAATAGATGGGAAGTTTATATGGGCATGAACCGTTAAAGTGAGTGCATGTTATGTGGTGGATGCGTGTAGGAACTTCGTGCTTATTTGAAGTCACTAATAAACTAAGTGGTAATCATACTAGGACGTGATTGACCGACCTTGACTGTTAGCTATTTTTGAAAGTCAAACCGAGCAACCAAAGGTGAGTTCACACACTTTCTAAGGCATGGGATTCCCGGTGGATTGGGAATGGGTTAAAGAATTTAAACGGAACCTACATATCCTCCTTGGGTAGGATATGTACCGCCATCCTCCATAGGTAGGATGCCAATAATAATCCTGCGTATTCTCCTTGGGTAGAATATGTACGTTCGTCCTCCTTGGGTAGGACAACAACCTTAAAACTTACTAGACAAAACTCTATCACCTAAGTCCCTCATTTTATATCGACTTAATCGCCGAGGCCAATGGCGAGCGGGTCATTAGTTAATAGCGCTATTAGGTTTAACAAACCTCACACCGTGCCGTTCGGACGGGTGTGCACTAATGGACTATGGCAAACTGTCAATGATGATAGACATTGACGTAGGGCACAACTATTGTTCGTCAGTTGTCGATATGGCAATGGTCTAGTGGTTAATATGGGGAAACCCCCACGGGTCATGGTTTGGGAAAGAAGGAATTGGTTAATCATATTTTCAACAATGGGGTAACCCCCACGGCAAGTAAGCCAACTAAACGAAAACCATGTTTTTGAAACGACTTAAAACGAACACCCAACTGTGAACTCACTCAACTTTATTGTTGACTCGTTGTTACATGCCTTACAGGTCGTTAGATGCAGAAGGAGCTTGCACGAGGAGGAGGTCGTTGTGGGATATGGACTGCTACATCCAGTTCTAAACATTTAAACTTTATGAACTTATTACTTATGTTGGTTTTACATTTGATGCTTCCGCTGTTTAATTTGAACTTGGTTAACTAGCTTTTGGTCACCAATTGTATTGTGGTTGGTTTGATTTACTTAATTACATTGTTCAATATGATTGGTGGCTCGATCCTGGTCATGTTACGCCTCCAAGCGGTGGTACTCCGCATGGTGGATTTTGGGGGTGTGACAAAGATTGCTGCTTTGACTTGTTGACAAGTAAAAGAAACAAAGAAGGCTTAATTGTATTGCGACATTGCTTCAAATTAATTACACAGAGAATAACCACCTCAACTTATACTATTGAACAATTATTTAAAAAGATAAATATAGCTGTCAGTGGCTGTAATTCTTGGAGAAAAGGAAAACATATATTTGACCCTATAATCGTGGGATATGATGTGAATGAGAGCTAATCTTGGCCGTAATCACATTATAATCTTAATGTATTTTCTAACACTCCCCCCCCAAGTTGAATAGTGGGATTGCCAAAATTAAACTTGAATTGGTTTTGGTTTTGGATTTCGGTTTTGGTTTTGGATTTGGGTTTTTTTTTTTGGTTTTTGGTTTTTTTGGGTTTTTGGTTTTTTTGGGTTTTTGGGTTTTTATAACAACCCTCCTAAAAATATTTTTGGACACCCTAAATGTCCCTAAATATACCCCGTACATGAAAACCGAACCCGGAATAGCCCTACACTTATAAAAATCAACAAAAACAATACTTGGCAGTCTCTCGCAGACCGCGACGGAGATCCTTTGATCTGTCGCGGGGAGAGAGGTCCTCATTCTTATCCGAACACATGGCGTGTCACGTGGCACGTGACTTAGCAGACCTACCCCTTGACTCAGCAAGGCTATAAGTCGACACGTGGTCGCTCGCGGGCCGCGAAGGCTGTCACACCCCCAAAATCCACACGCGGAGTATCACCGCTTGGAGGCGTGACTGACCAGGATCAAGCCACCAATCATATTGAACAAGCATGTAAGTAAACATAATTCAACCAAACAATATGAAAGGTGTTCAAAAACCAAAGCATAGTTAAGTGTTAGTGGAAGCATAATTGTAAAACCCATAGCAAGTATTAAGTATGAGATAAAGTAATGATTAAAGCATGGCACACACTGCCATGTCCCACAACGACCGTTCCTCCCTGTGCAAGCTCCATGGGTACCTAATGACCTGCAAGGCATGTAGCAACGAATCAACAACAAAGTTGAGCGAGTTCACAGTTGGGTGTTGGTTTTAGTTATTCCAAAAATAGTTCCTTTAACTGGCATCCCTGCCGTGGGGGTTACCCCATATTTGAAAACGTGATTTGTTTAACCCATTAACTCTGGCAAACTAGCCGTGGGGGCTACCCCATGATAGTTATCTGGCATTTCGGCCGTGGGGGCTACCCCATGTATTACAAGACCACGCGTATCGACTGCTACGAAAATGTAAGAGGTGCCCTAAGTCAATGTCTATCAGCATTGACCCTTTGCCCATAGTCCATTAGTATACGCCCGTCCGACTGGCACGGTGTGAGGTTTGTTAAACCTAATAGCGCTATTAACTAATAACCCGCTCGCCCTAGGCCTCGGCGATTAAGTCGATAATTGAGGGACTTCCTTTGATAGAGGTGATGGTCTTAAGATCGTGTACGTAGGCTTTACGTACGTGCCCTTCATTCCGAGGACAGTAGTAAGTATAACTGTACATAGGTTTTACGTACGTGCCCTTCAACCGAGGACAGTAATAATTTGTTTAATAGTAATAGTTGTACGAGTAGTTATTCAAACCCATTCCCAACCCCTGGGAATCCCATGCCTTGGCTAGTGTGAACTCACCTTGGTTTGCTCGGCAGATACACAGAAAGGTCAAGTCTAGCTGCTAGTGGTCAACCACGTCCTAACATGGTTAGCATACAAGTCAGGTTTTGGTTTCAAGTAGTGCACATAAGTATCACACAAGATAGCATATACGAAACACACACAGATCATGGCAATACACCTCATCACGTTCAACGGTTATAACATATTCAAGATTGGGCTCGCACAAGCTTAGTGTCCTTGTGCGAGCCATCCGTTGGAGCCCAATACTACCCGGCCCAATGTCAAGAAACCCAAACACAACTATAAGTATAACCATGCCCAATCAAATAAGCCTAAGCCTTGTGCGATCCGATTGGGTTGTGCGATCAAACCTGGCCCAACCCAACACATACACCCGGCCCAACCATTGCAACTTGTGCGATCCAAAACATCTTGTGCGACTGTGGGTGTCTTGTGCGATTGAACATGTGTGTTTGGTCTTGTGCGACCGACAACCTTGTATGATTGGTTAAATGATTTCCTATTTTCATGCAATACTGTTACTAAATCCAATAAATTTCGTTTGACTAATTTAACCGTTTCCATAGTTACAATTTATCAATCAATACATTCAACAGTTTCATCCAAACTAATAATCGATCAAACCAAACGATCATCATAATGAACCTCCCAGCATATGCATAATAGTTAATCACACATGCTTTAACAAATTCATCCCAATAACTAATTTCATGTTATCTATTTATCATGCGGCACATTCTGTCTCATGTAGTCAACATACCACAATTTCCATTAATCATGTAGTCAACATTCTGTTACACTAACCAAGATCTCGATCAACACCAAGACTTCAGAACATGCACATGCAATCCTACTGTTGTGTTTAATGCAATGGTGTATCAAAGTCAAGTTTCATAGGGACACTAATCATAATAATTTCTAATAGTGATAAACATTCTGGCAACTAGCATGTGCCATCCACTGAATATTATGGCAAATTCATTAAAAATTTAAGAGATATTCATCAAGGTTTATCATAACATAATTCTAAACATAGTTTATCATGCAAGAAACAATTTAATATGCAACCTACTTATAAAAAACGAGCACATGCTTCAAGTATCAATCATCTATCAAAGTCATGTGTAACAACCTACTAAATATTTTCACAAGATACTAACCAGATTGGATGGTGAAACGAAGAGGGCTTCGAGTGACAGGAGGCAGCCGTCGGTTTGCAATAGGAGAGGAGAGAAGTTTAGGGTTTTGTGGTTATGACAAATACTATCTTAATGAGAGGGGGTTTTCACAAACCAAGTGTATATTCGCTGGATGTGAGCCGAGCCCAATACTCGGGTTTCGTTTGGGCTGAGGGCTAGCCCAATATAATTGAAAGAGTGTTGTGCGACACGGGGGTGTATTGCGCAATCGGTTATACATTGTGCGATCCACATATGTTACACGTATATACATAACACACTAAAATCTCATAACACCTATCACATAATAAAACATAACATTTAACATAACATACCATTAAATCAATGAATCATATAATCACGTAGCATTCAAACATGTTACACTAAGTACAAAGATAGGTTCTGAAATACGAGTTGTCACAAAGGCCCTTGCCTTCTCTTTCGCGGGCCGCAACCAAGTGGTCGAAGAGCCTATATAAGGGGGGACAGGGCTCATTTGTCCAAGTGGTCGAACAGCCTATCTGCTCAGACATAATACCCACTATTTAGCGAAGCTCTGCCTCTATGTAAGTACTATAACCCTGCTATTACCCTACACGATCGATTTAGAATTCCATAATGCATGTCGGCTCTGCCCGACTCAGTCATTGGAATTCTGTCTCGTGTGTACACCCGATTGATTTAGAATTTCCATAATGCATGTCGGCTCTGCCCGACTCAATCATTGGAATTCTGTCTCGAGTTGTACGGTTAAATTGAATTGGGTTATTTTACTAACACGTGTGCATTATTTGATTCAATAGATTATAACCAGGAGATTCTCAGGAAGCTTTAGTAGTAGCTAAACTTGCAAAGTGAGTAATCCTTCTTTTTGTGTAAACCTTTTTTGTGAGTAATCCTTCTTTTTGTGTAAACCTTTTTTTGTGAGTAATCCTTCTTTTTCTGTAAACCTTTTTTGTGAGTAATCCTCTTTTTGTAAACTGTTTTTACAAAACTTTAATTATTTTAGAATATAATTAGCAGTGACTGAGTATTTGTAATTCTTCAATTACTACCGGTATGTTAGGGTTTTGTATACAAAATGTGGAACATGTTACCATTGGACAATAAGATAGCCAATGAGTAATATGACCCACCAGTCAAGGTTGACAGTACTGAATGACTAATTGTGTAGATATAAACATTGTAATCGCTCTCAATACTGTGAAATTATAAAACTTGTTTTGATTAAACTGGGATGCACTCACCAGTATTTCTTGCTGACAAAATGTTTTTAAAACGCGTTTCAGGTAACGTAATATGAAAGCCCAATAGAAACCAGCTGGAGAGCACTGAAGGCTTGGAATAGTGGCTATAGAAGTTACCTAAATAAACAAGACATTTTGTGTTCAATAAATAAGGTTTATCCCTAAATGATGTATTGTCAAATGAACTTGGGATTATCCCAATATATTTATTAAATACAAAATAAGGTGTTTTACTCTGATACAAATATTTCCTAACTACGGTCCTGATGTATTCCGCTGCCAAATTAATAAACACCGATACCACCCGCTCTGAGTAGCTCGCGGCCGCCCGCTCCCGGGCATGGGTCGGGGGTTGCGACAGAAGGTGGTATCAGAGCTACAGCCACTAATTTAAGCCAAAGAAGTGTTATGCTGACACTAAAATTTCAAATTATGTGTTAGGAAATAATTTATGTGATTATGTGTTATGTGTTATTTGACTATATGTTAGTTTACAGTGTGAGTGATCAAGGAACATCGGACGCTTATCGTCATTTAGATAGTTCACAAAAAAATGCGGGAACATCCTCTAAGCCTGATCCCTCAGGATATTCGGCTGAAACCGAAGAAGGAATATTTATTTTTAAGGCACAGTCGGAGGAACCTTTTACTACTAAGAAAAGAGGTTGGTTTAGTAGAGGGGCTCATGAAAGGAGGAAAAAATTAAAAAGTTACAACAACAGAGAGCAATAGTCAGGGCCAATAGGGAGGCAAACGCACGAATTCAGGACATAACCAGTAGACCACCTTGGGAAGAAGAATTAGATAGACAATTGGCCAATCTCCACATGTTAGCCACTCCAGCCATAGATAATAACCAAAATCAGGCAGCCTATCCGCCATTGTTACCCTTGTTCCTAGACCAACCGATGCAAGAACCTGACCAAGAAGATCCATTTCCAATTCCCGATGTAGATCCTTATGAGATTCCTAGAATTCCCCCACCAAACAACATAGCCCAATACACTGATCTTAATCCTTTAGATCCCTTTTGGAGTAGCGAATGGTGGATGCAGAGTGTAATAAGAAACCTATACCCTTATGGACCACCTATCACTCAACACCCTGATCCTGTACTAGCACCCTGCCACCTATGAGCCAGGAAAATTTGGAGGAACTTTGCTCATTAGGTGATGAATTAGTAGAAGAAGGAGATAGAATACGAATAATAGGAGAGAAACTTATGTGGAAACAGGTCGTGCATGACATACATGACTGGATCCATAACTAGATATATGTCTAATTTTGTACTATAGAAATATATATATATATATATATATATATATATATATATATATATATATATATATATAGGGTTGAGTTCATTTCAGAACTCTAAATAACTACAGAACTTTCAGAACTCTTAATAAACAATCATTTTATATATAAGTTATTGTATTTATAATTTTTATTATCATCTATGCGTGACATACATGACTGGATCCATAACTAGATATATGTCTAATTTTGTACTATAGAAATATATATATATATATATATATATATATATAGGGTTGAGTTAATTTCAGAACTATAAATAACTACAGAACTTTCAGAACTCCTAATAAACAATCATGTTAAAAGTAGTTTACATATGTTTAATACCCAAAATTATATATATGTGTCATAACTAATTACATATATGTGAAAAAACTAGTTTACATATGTATAATTATAAAATTACATATAAAAAATGATAAAATTACTCTTAACATGTATGTAATCGTAAAAATACACAAAATAAATGATAAAATTATCCTAAACATAAAAATATATAAATAAAAAGATTGTTTATTAGGAGTTCTGCGAGTTCTGTAAATATTTATGGCTATGAAATGATCCTGGCCCTATATATATATATATATATATATATATATATATATATAAGGATGCATAGTATTTTTCATTTCCAGTTGTCATTTGTCATAGATGCCTATATGTATGAAAAAGAGTAAAAGTCGCAATGATCGACGATTTTGACCAACTTGTTCGTATGATTGTGTATAAATAATTGTATTCAATTCTATTCTATGATAATGAATACCTGATAAATGTTCACAATTCAGATGGACAACGAAGTAAATCAGGAAAACCAGAATATTGAGAATAACGGAAACCAAATAGATAACAGTGTCATTCAACACAAAGTGGCACAAGGAATTATAGATTCCATGCCTTACATTATCAAGACTGTTAAAGAAGCAGATAGATCTGCAAATGGCAGTAAACGTCAACACACTAAACCAAGTCATAGTGTGAATAATGACAATGGACCTATTATCCAAGCTCCAATTCCTAAAAGAAGAAGAAGCGCTTCATACGATTGTTCTTTTAAAGAATTCTTGGCCTGCAAACCAATAGAATTCTCAGGCCATGAAGGAGCCATTGCAACCTTACGTTGGATAGAAAAGACAGAAGCACTCATAAAAATAAGTAAATGCGCAGACGAAGATAAGATTATGTTTGCTTCTAATCTTTTCAAAAACGCAGCCTTAGAATGGTGGAATACTATTCTCCAGTCTAGGGGAAGTGACAGAGTTTATAATATGGAATGGATCAACTTTAAGGAAATAGTTGAAAGAAAATTTTGTCCTCCTAATGAGAAGGAACAAATCACCAATGAATTCCTAAATCTCAGAATGACTGGAATAGACTGCAGAGGTTACACTACCATATTCTTCGTGTCACACCCTGGCTTTTGCGGAAGCGTGATTATGGTGTGACTTTCTTAATACCATTGCATTCAATCATAACAACAACTATATGATAAAATCATAGATTCGTCATCCATTTAAATAAGTTTAAAACATTACATCTTCATCGTCTTGAAACATAGACTTGAAATCCGAGTTACAAACCATACGAATTGTTTTGAGTTCCATAAGGACTCATCAAAAGACTTTAGTTAAAATCAGGTTTTAAAAGATGTGTCTCGTCTAGGATAAGACACACTAACCAATCTCTACGAAACGGATGACAACTTTTATTCTCAACATGCCTTGAAACTCCAACGCCCGCCAGATCCATACTTAATTTCCTGAAATACATGTAGTTTGAAAACATCAACAAAAGTTAAGCGAGTTCATGTGTGTGTTTGTTAATAAACCTTTGAAGCATTTGTAAGTATGTTTGTATGTACTTGAAATCCCGGTATGAAAGCAACAAGGAAACAGATCGATTAATGTGTACCTAATACATTAATATACGTGACATGGTGCAGGAAAACTCAAACCTAGCAGACTTTGTACCGGGCTTCCGGCTGTAAGACATAGTCACCACATGGCCCGTTCGGCGGACTCATGGATGGGGCTCGCTACACCCAAATAGATCTATCACTCCTGTCCCCCGGTCCTACTACGAGGATTAATGGCCTTAAGTATGCGCCTACCCATTCACATGATCTACTGTACTTTCCTTAGCTAACCATACCAATTGTATTTGTCTGTAAGCATTTGTAATCATTTGAAACATGTACTTCATCCCCGAAGTTATAAAACTGAAAACATTTAAAAGAAAAGGGGGACATGAACTCACAGTTTTGCGTTCTTCGAATTCGCCTGTAACTCAAAGTGTTCTCTGGTGTACACGACTACCTACAATGTACTATGGTCTTATTAGACGAGCGGGTCGTGCCTTGACTTAGTATTAATTAGTGCCTTTGAGTTGCGTTTCCAAGTGTCGTCATCATTATTCCAAGTTATATAATTATTTGTTAAAATAATAAATATTTTAACTTAAATTACATTTATTGAATTTTTGGAATAATTGTTAAAACAGTATTTTGTAATGATACTTCTCAAGTATTTATATTCGTATTTCCTTCCCAAGGATGGGGGTATCTCATACCTGTGTATTCGTATTCTTGTATTTGTGTAACTTGCCATGTATTGGCGTCGTATTCCGGCGTGTATTGTCTTTAATAAGTATCCAATATATATTTCTAAAATATATATTTCAAGAAGTATTCCTTAGAAAAATTATTCCTAATTTTTCTTTTGGCAAAAATATTTGTAGTTCCAAAATAATATATTTTCAAGTCTCACTTAGAAAATATTTATAAACTTATTCTATCAAAAAATAATATATTACAAGTTTATCCGAGAAAACATATATTCTTCCCAAAAATCATATATCTTCTAGAAATTTCAAGAAAATATATTTTCTCCTTCCCAAAAATAATATAATTTTTCCTTTTCAAAAATATGATATAACTTTGTGACAATCATCAAAATCATATTTTCATTTCTTGTGTCCAAAATATCATTAACCAAAAATATATTTTGTGAATATAATTTCCGGAGTCTTGTAAGTTACATTCTTGTTTGGTTTGCCAATGTTTTGTGTCTAACTTGTGTATTTATTCCTTGGGATTTTTGGTAATATTTCGGATTGTAATTTCTCTTGGTATTTTGTTAAGTTATATTATTTTAACCCTAAAATAATATAACTACTACATCAAGTATACAAATATTCACGCACGTGTATCTTCTAAATATATATATCTAGTCACTTTTATTCATAAAAACCAACCTCCAATATTTGTATTTTTGTAACAAAAATTATGGCAAAGTTTACATGGAAACTCAAGGTCAAAATACACTTGTAAATATTTGTTTGAAAATATTTTTTTTTCTAAGTGTTTATATTTTTAGAAAAATTTGCCATAGTTTCCCTTAGAGATGGAGGTGTCCATGCTTTCAAAGCATATCATTTTCTTTTTAAAATCATCACAAACAATCACCCATTCAATCAACACTTACCAAGTGCCAAAATCATGCAATTTATACAACAACATGAACTTGAACTTTTATAAAAACTTGTAGTAACTTACTATGTTGTTAAGTAAGTCTTGTTACCCTTAAGGATATGGTTATTTGTTTGTAAATCTAACTCTTGTAAAATTTAGTCTTTTACAACTTGTATGATGATTTCTCAAAAAATCAATATTCTTGTATTTTTCTTGTTAACAATGTATTTCTATACTTGATTCGCCATTAAAAACATGGTTAGTTTCTTTAAAATCCATGGTTATATAAATCTTGCAAGTGAACTTGGTTACTTAAGAAAATTATTCTTGAAGTCATCCATTTACAAGACTTATGTTGTGTTTAAATCATCATCACATATGAAAACAATTTTTATTATTCAAGTTCATGTATACATAAAGTATGATCATCTTGGTCTTTCACAAGATCATCACTTTAACTCACTAGATCATGTGTTTAATCACAATCTAGTAGGTTTCATATGATGTCTAACATCACAAACACAAACAATCAACCATCAAGAAGCAAAACAACACTTATCGTTTTGTATTCTTATGTTATTAAGCTTTATGTGAAGGTTCATCTTCTTGTTCATTAGTGTTCTTCATGATTAGCAACATATATCGTCTTTTAACCAACTAAATAAGAAGTAACAAGGGATTATAAGAGCCTTACTACTAGCACAAGGCTAGGGATGAAACTAAAGAAGATGAAGATGATAAACTAGGTGGTTAATAGCAAATGGTGAAGGTCCTTCGATCTCCGAAGCCACCAAGCTTCTTTATGTTGCTTCTAACGCCCTTGAGTATGCTTGGAATTAGATGGGGTTGATTGAATGATGGTGGTATATGGGGAGGGGGTTACGACCGAGAGTAATGGGGGAGGGAGGAGAAGAGCTTGTTGGTGATGATGGTAATGAAAGATGTTTAAGAACCTTAGGTTTAAATAAACTTCTATCCAACACAACATAAACCAAAGGGTAATATGTCTCTAAAGTACAAGGCAAGATCATTTAGCAAATCAAATGAAATCAAGGAAGATCAAGGGTAGGGGCCACCCTTGTGACCGTCAAGTTAGGGGGGGGGGGTATTGGTTGTGTAGTGATGGTAAGTTAGGAGATTAAGTTAGATTCTAAGTATAAGATTAGGTGTTTTAGTTAATATGATATTATATAGTGTGTTAAGGTGTTCGTGGATCATAACTAGCTTGAAAACATTAAAACAATGCTTTTAGTATAATTTTGATGTTTCGGGTAATGTCCGGTTGTTCGGTTAGATACCGGTTCGTTAAAGTGTTAAACTATACCGTTTAGTGTTCCTTACGTACCCTTTTGTGACACTTTTAATTCCCGTCACTTAGGAAAGTATTCTGGCCCAGTTAGTCATATTTTTGCATGATACAAGAGTGTTAAATAGCTGAATTTTGTTGAATTATGCTGATTTCAGCATTTTAATTGAGTTTTTGGCACTTTCCGGCACTTAAACTATCTATAGGAAGGCAGTTTTATGACCCTTGCTTTCCTACACACTATACTAGTGTCACACTTGGTTTCTGGCTCATTCTGGGTCTCAATACAATGTCTGTAAATCTACTGAACTTTGTTAGCATTTTTCTGATTTGCCGGATAACTGTGCTAACTGTGTTTTGTGCATCTTTTGGGTCAATATAGTTTGTATGCAATAATGTTGTGTCATTTGCAATATATGATGCACATGTATGTATGATCAGAAAACAATTCAAGTCACAAGTTGTAAATCAGCACAGTCATTTATCATTAATTATTGCCTAATTAATTGTACGGATGCATGCAAATTTGACAGTTGTCACATTCTCCCCCTGTTAAGAAAATTTCATCCTCGAAATTTATACTACCTTAACTCCTTAGGGTTACATTATGTGTGTATGTATATGAATAACACCGAGGTAGATAGCCACATAACCGAATCAAATCCTATTCACATCAGGTGAATCCAGGGATATATTCCAACAACAAAAGCCCAATGGTTAAAAGGTATGTGTTCTAGCATTTGATGTCAAAGGACACGAGATGTATAGATGTATAATCTAGCGTAACTTAGTTAACAGGGGTGCAACAAAGGAGTTTTGACCAAAGGATTTTCAAACAACCGGCCACAATATGCAAACGAGTTTTCACAAACCATAGCATCCGCTAAATGAACTCACAATCAACATCTTGAATATGAAAATGATCTGTCAACTTTTGAATAAATAAATGGTAAGGATTTGTGTGATAACATTCTTGAATTGCGAAATTACACCGAATGAAATACAAGCGAATCTGGTGTATCATTGTCTTAATTCGTAGTTGAATTAGGAATGTTTAAATGACAAGTCAAACGAAAGTATGTGTAGTTTTGTGTGAAACGGTTGACCATGATTAGCACAAGCTACAAATTTGTAATGACACCACAGGGTGTCGTAATTGACCTACTTCAACAATAGCGGTGACCAAACAAGTTCACTGTGCTTGAAATCAAAGGAAAGTGTACTGAAACAACTCTGAAAATTTACGTCATGGGCTTTTCAATCGAATATGGAACATCAAAGAACTACTGTTTCTGATTGAAGATGGAAAGCAATAAACACTGTAAGGTATTCAATTTATAATGAAAGAATCGTTAGGAGGTACACCGTGATATGAAATGAATCTAAGTACCATTGTCTTAACACACGACTGTGTTGAGACCGTTTTAATCATGATAAAAACCAACCGGATTTAGAGCAAGTCAATAAGTAAACAATTAAATACGTGTATAGGTGTGTAACGAATTCAGCGCAAGCTTCAGTTTTTTTTTTTTTTTTTTTTTTTTTTTTTTTGTGAAAGCATCACCGCAAGGTGTCGAAACTAACAAACGATTTAGTGAAATTTTAGAACAAACAAGTCTACTATGATTCGAAACAAAAGAACCTTTGCAAAAATATTTGAATATGATGCTCTCAATACATCATATGGCGTCTTAAATTGAATATGCGAAATGGATAAGTTCAAGCAATTGAACTTGGTTTCAGCGTATCCCGACAATAAACGTATGTATCAACAAGGGAATTTCAGCATGGTCACGAAGATAAACCATGAATGTAACTTGAAAGAGAAGAAGTTTCAAGAAAGTGTGTTGACTTAATAGCAAAGGAGCCAAAAATTACAATAATGTAGGTTATTCGAATCATAAACCAATAGTTAGCTTTAGCAAAATAATATTTGTACTTCAATGAAGCGTTTATTCGGAACGAAACCACATGCGTAGCAAATGGTGCATGCGTGACATATAAGTTTCCAAGTAATGAAATAATGAGTATTTTCTAAAATGAAGAAATGACCAAGTATCGAAGCAATGTGTGTTCACTCTCAGCAAAGAAAATTAACGCGATGCAACTACCATTAACGGAAGTAGAGATGCAAACATCTACTTGCTAGGAGCAAAAGTGGAAATTTCAAATAAAAGAAATTTGAGTACTTTCTGTTTGGTTAACTGAAATAGCATATATGTCAGGATAGTGGGGTTTGCTTGAGTTAACAGGTGTGATTCCTAAGCAACAACCTTTACGAGTTTGGACCTGGGTTCCCAAAGGTCCTAAGTACATGTTTTCTGGATTCTCAAAGTTTCGTATTCCTTGTAAAACTGTTTTGTGCATTGTGTAGGAAACACAATTTTTGTGTATGTTTAAAACAAGTTATTGTCCCACAATTTCTCCGGTATACTTTCTTCCTGAATTCACCGCCAATGACACTCGATCATTGATCAGTCTTCAAATAGTAGTTGGATCCTCACAGTTAGTTAAATAAATATTTCGTTAATCCTCAGCAGGAGTTACCGACTCCTGTTGGTTAGCTCGTTCGGCTCTTGGTAGTTGATGCTCGTACGGAAGCTATCGTCCTTTCTCTTGGCGAGCAGAACTGGGGTTACCCAAAACGGGAAACTTAGTCTGTTATCTTCCTTCTCTATCCACTACTAAAACTACACTGACAATCCTTGCATCTCCGAAGGTGTAAGTCGCTAAGGTGCATTGACTGCAGGCGCAGCGCCTGGAACCAAGTCTATGTGGAATTCGAATTGTCGTTGGGGCGGTAGTCTTGGCAAGTCTTCGAGGAAGACTTCAGGATTTTCCTTCATCACAGGGATATCTTCGAGCTTAGGTTCTTCAGCTCTTTTCTCCACGACATGAGCCAAGAAGGCAACACATCCTTTGCAAGAAAACTTCTGTGTCTTCAACAACGGATAATCCGTAGGGACGTATCCTGCTTCATGAACCATGATCATTTCGTCGTTCGTCATTGGGATGCGGATAACAATCTCCGCTCGATTTCTTGACAACTAATCCATTCCAAATACGTCATCGAAGTTTCCCTTTATACTCTCAAACTCTGGAGATGCGAAGCTAAAATTTGTAATAATATCAAGTAGCACAGATGCATAATGTTGACTAGTATTGAACGTATGGATAACCTTGTTTGGATCCTGGCGTGCTTCCCTAGCTCCGCTATTGAGCTTTCATCCTTGTGCCTGATTCTTCTTAGGGCAGTATTTTCTGAAATGCTTTTTGCTCCCATAGTTAAGACAACCTTGAGCACATTTTTGTTTGTCACTCGTCTTGCCTTGATAGTTGGCGTTGTCGTTGTTTCCTCCGTGATTCTCGCTACCATCTCGGCCTCCATTTCTAGGTTCAGTACCTTGCCTACAAATCTCCATGGGATGCCCCCTCTTGCCACATTTATCACATTTTCCATATTTACATCGCCCGACATGGTAACGTAAACAATTGCCGCACTTAGGTAGGAGACCCATATACTCTTTTCCCTTTTTGGCCTTCTTCTTGTTATTCGCCTCAGTACCCTTCTTGAAGTTTGCGAACTTTCTCTTGTTATCTCCAGATGGCTCCACAGGAGTCTCATCTTTCTCTTTCGAAGTGGAAAATATCCCTAGTCTATCTGCTTCTTCAGTGAGCGCCACACTTAAGTCGATAGCATCGGTGATTATTGAGGGTTTCGATGTTGTCACCAAGCTTAGAATCTGAGGTGCCAATCCCCCGATGAAGCGTTCGATCCTCTTAAACACTGGTTCCACCAGACACAAAGCAACTTGTGATAAATCGTGAAATCTCTGTACATACTCAGCTATCTTTGAACCTTCCATTTTTAAGTTCCATAGTTCAGTCTCCAACTTCTGGACCTCTGCCCTCGAGCAATATCTCTTGCGCATTAGTTCTTTCAGTTCGTCCAACGTCAAAGCGTACGCAGCAGTCTAACCCAACATCCGAACCTGAAGGTTCCACCATGACAGAGCCCCATCTAGAAACAATCCAGATATGTACATGACTTGTTGCTCTGGGGTACATTTGCTCAAACTCAAAACAGAATCTGTCTTCTCAACCCAATGCACAAAAGCTACGGCACCCCCAGTGCCGTCAAATTATTGTGGCTTGCAGCTCAAGAACTGCTTGTAGGTGCATCCTGTGACATAAGCAACATCATTCACATAAGGCATTAGAAAAGCACTCTTGGAATGTCCAAACGTTTTGTAATGTGTCTTAAGTGACTAAACATTACCGTTGGGTGGGTTATTTCCTGAGGTACCACCGCTGCATTCGGAGCGAAGGGCCTCGTGCAGTGCGATGGCCTGTGAGATGCGCTCTTGTAATTCTACCTCTGTCGTCGGCTGAGGGTTGTTGGTATCGGTGTTCCCTTTAATCGACATCTTCTAGAAAGAAGATCGGATAGGTCAGTTCTCATTAAAGACATAAGCACATAAGCATCTACTTAACGAATGAGACCTAGGAGGTGTGTACATATGCATATATAAGCAATCGTTATAACAATCATTCACATAACATCACAATCATAGCACAAATAGGTAGGTGTGAACATATTTAATGAGAACATAACAAGCAAGCACGTAGCATCACACTTATAGCACACATACGCAGATCAACAATGTGCTTAGTGAGGACATAATGACTGAGCTTTCATTAGTCATTGTCCATATAGTATTGTTACATGTTTAATGGGGAATATGACGATTGGGCTTCCATTACTTTCCGTCCATAATCATATTGTTTACAAAGTGTATCTCATCAAATGGGACACAGGGTCACCCTACCCTTGCCCAATAAGTCTGTCAGTGTATCAAAATCACGTGGTCAAAAGTAGTCTTTAAAAAGTCTCCACAATCTCGGCTCATTTGTAGTGTCTTTACCCAAAAGTAATGTAATCCGCATAAATCCAGAAACCAACTATACTGATGACTGAGGTGGAGAAGGGAAGAAAAGCAAACTGCTAGCATGTGCGAGCTCCTCCTCGAGCTTGTATACACGTCGAAGTAATTAACTGGTTTGCTGCTTGATAGTAAGGAAACGAGCCTCAACACCTAAGAAAGGTGTAAGAGCAGCAGGTGAGAGTGCAGAAGGAGACAATGATGAACGTGGAGGATCAAAGTATACTGGCGTAGACAGGGTGGAGGATGTGGTGTCAGCTCAAGCTCCAAAACTCTGCGACTCATATCCTCAAGCTGTAGCTGATGTGACAGGGGCAACTCATTCCGTGTGTAGCCTCTATAATGCGAAGAATGATAGGGGTCCGAAATCGGCATAGTGTATGGTAGGGGCCATCGGAATGGCTCGTCCCGCGGTGAAGAAATGGGAGGAGTAAACAGTGCATCCTGTGAGGTCGGAGGAAACGCTGCTGATACAAAATGGATTGTCACGCGGGTGCTGACCTGGAGTACCTTCCCGGGGTGCGGGTATGTCCTGAAAGAAAGAGATAGGCATGTCGGTGCAATGAACGTCGATCTCCATAGGGGAAATGGAGTAACATCAGCGGGTGCAGGTACAGGAACTAGTGTCTCATCAAAAGAAAGATCAACAGGTGCAGGTAATGGGTCTGGTACAAGGGGTGCAATGTCTGGTAAACAAAAAGAAACAGGGTCGTGATTAAGCAAGGGCTCAGGATCCCGCAGGTGCAACATCAGACTGACCACAAGCGGAACAGGAGCTGGCACAAGAGCAGGCTCTGGGTCGTGTAAAGATGTGGCATCTCAAGCAGGTGATAGTGCAGCAGTCATAGCGGTGTCATCATCTGAGTCAGTAGTAGAAGGCTGCAATCCGGCCATCTGTAAGGCTGCAGATGTCACAGACTCAAAGGAGTCTGTGTGACAACCCGAGTTTTCAAGGTCTCTATTCGACTTAATTTAATACTTAATTGCAAAGTGTGTTTTGACATTTATTTGATGTGCAATATAAGTGTTGATTTGTGAATGTGTATATTATATGTGTATGTGTTATACATATCTTATATTAATGATTTAAATTGCACAATTATAAAACATGGAACCTTGCCAAACAAACACCCCACCCGAAAACAGGTTGGGCTTTGGCCCAATAATGTCCGGTTATAATACTTTCCTTTACGCAAAAGTTAATCGGCAAACCCTAACTACTTCTCACATTCTCTCTCGCTCTCCTGTGAAACCCGACGGCTGCCCTTCTCTTATTCGAAGTTAGATCCTTTTGGTTTGATCGTTCTTTATTCGGTTAGTATAATCTTTTCATGTTGGTAATTATTTATTATGTTATATTTAATGATCCTGTTAATGTACGATCTTGATTGATGAATTGTATATGTACGATAAAGTTATGCTTGCGTAGATCTTCAACAGGATGTTATAGCCTATGTGTTTTCATGTGAAAGTATGGATCTAGAATTTTTATTATGAATGGCATGTGATCTATAATAAAACTTGAGGTAACAGTTGAGTTAGAGGTCCAATTGGATTGAGATTGCATGGTTGGTAAAGGTTGGATAGCCTTGAATAATAAATGGCGGCCATGTTTGTTGTAGTCTTGATCTAATATACCATGTGCATATCTTAATGATGGTTATGATGAGTTATTCTTTTTAGGTGATTTTGTCACACCCCCAAAATCCACACGCGGAGTATCACCGCTTGGAGGCGTGACTGACCAGGATCAAGCCACCAATCATATTGAACAAGTAAATAAGCAAACATAATTCAACAAACCAACATGAAAGGTGTTCAAAACCAAAGCATAGTTAAGTGTTTAGCGGAAGCATAATTTGTAAACCATGGCAAGTATAAAATATGAAATAAAGTATTGTTCAAAGCATGGCACACATCGCCATGTCCCACAACGACCGTTCCTCCCTGTGCAAGCTCCATTGGGTACCTAATAACCTGCAAGGCATGTAGCAACGAATCAACAACAAAGTTGAGCGAGTTCACAGTTGGTTGTCTGGTTGACATTTTCATTTAATAAGTCGTATGTATTCGTTTTGTAAACCATGTATCGCGTTAATCCTTGCTGCCAGTCCAGGCATGCGTGCGATGATTAGTGGGGGCTTCCCATGTGTTACAAGACCACGCGTATCGACTGCTACGAAAATATAATATGTGCCCTAAGTCAATGTCTATCATCATTGACCCTTTGCCCATAGTCCATTAGTACACGCCCGTCCGACTGTCACGGTGTGAGGTTTGTTAAACCTAATAGCGCTATTAACTAATGACCCGCTCGCCCTAGGCCTCGGCGATTAAGTCGATAATTGAGGGACTTCCTTTGATAGAGGTGATGGTCTTAAGATCGTGTACGTAGGCTTTACGTACGTGCCCTTCAATCCGAGGACAGTAGTAAGTATATCTGTACGTAGGTTTTACGTACGTGCCCTTCAACCGAGGACAGTAATAATTTGTTTCAATGTAATTATTGTACGAGTAGTTATCCAATCCCATTCCCAACCCCTGGGAATCCCATGCCTTGGCTAGTGTGAACTCACCTTGGTTTGCTCGGCAGATACACAGAAAGGTCTAGTCTAGCAGCTAGTGGTCAACCACGTCCTAGCATGGTTACCATACAAGTCAGGTTTTGGTTTCAAGTAGTGCATACAAGTATCACATAGATAGCATATAAGAAACACATTCGGATCATGGCAACATGCAACATCACGTTCAACAATCATAACATATTCAAGATTGGGCTCGCACAAGCTTAGTGGCCTTGTGCGAGTCGTCCATTAGAGCCCAATATAACCCAGCCCAACACATATACCATACGGCCCAAATAACAATTAAACAACTCATTTGTGCGACCGATCCTACCTTTGTGCGACTGATCATGCCTTGTGCGATCAGCCCTATTACCCAGCCCAAGTCTACGGCCCAAAAACTATAAACAGATAACCATCTTGTGCGGCCCAATAGGGCTTTGTGCGACCAAGATGTCTTGTGCGGTCCGTCTTGTGCGCCTGACACTTGTGTGATCGGATCAGGTCTTGTACGACAAGACTGCTTGTGCGAATGGATTAAATATCATGCATATTAATTATGGAAAATCCGCAGTTACCAATCATGCATTAATTTAGTATAAATAGTTAAACAGTTTCCTATTTTTATGGCTTATCAATTAACAATTAATCAGTTTCTAAGCTCAACAAGAAAAGATCAAACAAGGATTCCAATCACCAATTCTTATGAACCCTAAACATGCTTCACGAACACATCCTATTAACATTCAATCGAACCTACCCTATGATCATCACATATCATTCGAGTTCAACATAACACAGCCAATTTTTCCTAACATCAGTTCTAATCATCAATAACATCATATGATTAACGATTCTATACAATCTATGATATAATACATGTGTCGATTTCATGAACATCAAGTTTAATAGTTTACATCATCATCAATTATAAATCACATCTACACAACATTTACCTTTCGGATCTAACATGTATATTGCCGATTACACATATTCAAAATCAATCATATCACTACATCATCAATCATATCGAGCATATATATAACATAACATCATTTAATCATAAAACAATTGTTAACATACTAACCGAACAAAGAAGGAATAAAGATTGATTCAAATGCAAGGATCTTCGATTGAGAGAGAGATGTGTGGCTGTCTTCGAGTTCGTGAGAGGGAGAGAGAGGAGAGCTAGGGTTTGTGTCTGTGGGTGTTTAGTAACAAATGAGGAGTTTTACCCTAACCCCTTAGTGTTATGCGACAAAGAGAAGAGTGGGTCGAACCCTCAATGGGCTGCCCATGATCCGAAAACAAGTGATGGCCCGAATGGGCTTGTGCGATCGGGTGAGTGTTGTGCGTTTGGGTCGTTCATATACATACATACATACAACACAACATATAACACATACCATTCAATAAAAATAACATTCCATTAAATCATCTAATTCACATAATCACATAATGTTTACATTGCACCAAGGTACTAAGATAGGTTCGAAATACGAGTTGTCACATTATCCCCAAGTTGAAAGAAATTTCGTCCCAAAATTTAGCACGTACTCACTGAGGAAGCTAGCTAAGTTGCATGGTTTTCTTGGTTTTCCTGGGGTGTCACATCCTCCCCCCGTTGATCTGGAATTTTGTCCCGAAATTCCGTAGCTTCAGCCTCAGTAGTGGTTGTACCGTGTGTGAATAGCTGGGGATACTTTTGTTTCATCTGATCTTCGCGTTCCCAGGTGAACTCTGGGCCGCGACGTGAGTTCCATCGAACTCGAACGAGAGGTATTCTGGTACGCTTGAGGACCTTAACATCCCGGTCCGTGATTTCGACTGGTTCCTCGACGAATCGTAGCTGCTCGTCGATAGTGAGCTCCTTCAAAGGAACTACGTGGGTCTCATCTGACAGACATTTCTTCAGATTCGACATGTGAAAAACATCGTGAACTACACTGAGTTCTGCTGGTAAGTTCAGTCTGTAGGCCACCTTGCCTATTTTCTCAATGACTTCGAAAGGTCCAACGTATCGTGGGTTAAGTTTGCCCCGTTTCCCAAAACGAACCACACCCTTCCAGGGTGAAACTTTGAGTAGTACCCGCTCCCCAACCTGGAGCTCTAATGGTTTTCTGTCCTTATCAGCGTAGACTTTCTGACGTTCACGAGCTGCCGCCATTCGTTGTCGTATCTGGGCAATTTTCTCTGTTGTGTCAACCACATGTTCTGGACCAGTAATCTGACTATCCCCCACCTCAGCCCAACAAAGAGGTGACCGGCATTTACGCCCGTACAATGCCTCAAACGGAGCAGCTTTAATGCTGGTGTGGTAGCTATTGTTGTACGAAAATTCCACGAGTGGCAGATGCTTTTCCCAGCCATTGCCAAAGTCAATAACACATGCCCTAAGCATGTCTTCGAGGGTCTGGATGGTGCGTTCAGACTGCCCATCCGTTTGCGGGTGATAAGCTGTGCTCATATCTAATCTTGATCCAAAGGACTTGTGCATTGCTTGCCACAGTTCTGATGTAAAACGTGCATCTCGATCCGAGATGATAGAGATGGGCACCCCGTGCCTCGAGACAACTTCCTTGAGATATACTTCTGCTAGAGTGGAGAACTTATCTATTTCCTTGATAGCCAAGAAGTGAGCAGACTTTGTGAGTCGATCCACGATCACCCAAATAGTATCGTTACCACGTTGTGATCTAGGCAGGCCAGTAACAAAATCCATGGAAATTTGCTCCCATTTCCATTGTGGTATCTCTGGTTGTTGAAGGGGGTCTGAAGGTTTCTGGTACTCCGCCTTGACTCTCGCACAAGTCAAGCACTTGCTAACGTAATTTGCTATGTGTGCCTTCATGCTAGGCCACCAGTATGTGGTTTTGATGTCGTGGTACATTTTATCCGAGCCAGGGTGCACTGAGTAACGAGACTTGTGTGCCTCATCCATCACAAGCTCTCGTAGGTTGCCATAAAATGGGACCCAAATGCGTCCCGTGACGTAGTAAGCGCCGTCTTCCTTCTGTTCTAAGCGTTTCCTTGAGCCGCGTAGGGCTTCAGCCCTGACGTTTTCTGGTTTCAATGCTTCCACCTGAGCATTTCGTATTTGAGAAGGAAGACTAGACTGTATGGTGAGTTGTAAAGCTCGTACGCGCTTGGGCGCAGTGTCCTTTCGGCTGAGGGCGTCAGCCACAACATTGGCTTTGCCTGGGTGGTACCTGATCGAGCATTCGTAGTCATTCAGCAGTTCGACCCATCGTCGTTGTCTCATATTGAGTTCCTTCTGTTTAAAGATATGCTCGAGGCTCCTGTGATCAGTGTAGATAGCGCATTTGGTGCCATACAAGTAGTGTCGCCATATCTTAAGTGCAAAAACAACCGCTCCCAGCTCTAGATCGTGTGTAGTGTAGTTCTTTTCATGAACCTTGAGTTGGCGTGAAGCGTATGCTATAACTTTATCCCGCTGCATCAAAACACAACCAAGACCCTGAATAGATGCGTCGCAGTAAACCACGAAGTCGTCTGTACCCTCTGGCAATGAAAGGATAGGTGCACTACAAAGTCTATCCTTTAAGTGCTGAAACGCTAACTCCTGTGCGTTTCCCCAATGATAAACAACGCCCTTCTGCGTTAGTGAAGTAAGAGGCTGAGCAATCTTGGAAAAATCCTTGATAAATCTCCTGTAGTAACCTGCCAATCCCAAGAATTGGCGAATTTCCGTTGGTGTGCGAGGTGCAGGCCAGCTCTTGATCGATTCTACCTTGGATGGATCAACGTGAATCCCATCCTTGTTCACTACATGGCCTAAGAAATGGACTTCACGAAGCCAGAAGTCACATTTCGAAAACTTGGCATACAGCTGTTCCTTTCGAAGGAGTTCCAAAATAAGTCGTAAATGTTGCTCATGTTCCTCCTGACTCTTCGAATAGATCAGGATGTCATCAATGAAGACAATAACGAATTTGTCTAAGTAAGGCTTGCACACTCGATTCATCAAGTCCATGAAGACCGCCGGTGCGTTTGTCATCCCAAAAGGCATGACCAAAAACTCGTAGTGTCCATAACGGGTTCTAAAGGCTGTTTTAGAGACGTCCTCTTCTCGGACTCTCAGCTGGTGATACCCCGATCTCAAATCGATCTTTGAATAGTAGCTCGACCCTTGCAGCTGGTCGAACAGGTCGTCAATGCGTGGAAGAGGGTAGCGATTCTTCACAGTCACCTTGTTCAGTTCACGATAGTCGATGCACATTCTGAATGTACCGTCTTTCTTCTTCACAAATAGCACTGGAGTTCCCCAGGGCGAAGAGCTAGGACGAATAAAACCCTTATCTAAGAGTTCTTGTAGTTGCGTAGATAGCTCTTTCAACTCTGATGGAGCTAAACGATACGGTGCACGAGCTATGGGTGCCGCTCCAGGAGCTAACTCGATTTGAAACTCGACCTGACAATGAGGCGGGAGGCCAGGTAGTTCCTCAGGAAACACCTCCGGATAATCACGTACAATCGGAAAGTCTTCTATCTTTTTCTCTTTCTTCGAGGTGTCAGTAACGAGAGCCAGAAAAGCAGTGTGGCCTTTACGCAAACACTTTTGAGCCTTAAGGGAAGAAATGATGCTCACAACAGCACCACTCTTGTCGCCACGAATCATGAGAGGTTCACCACCTGGGCGAGGAATACGAACAATCTTCTCGTTGCAAAGAATCTCTGCCTGGTGTTGGGATAACCAGTCCATCCCAATGACAACGTCGAAACTACCCAGAGTGATAGGAAGAAGGTCGATCGAGAAAGTATGATCAGCCAGTACTAGGTTACAACCTTTAACTACGTGTGTGACCTCTATACTTTTACCATTCGCTAACTCTACAGCGTGTTTGGGATTCAAAGGTTTTGGGGTACGCTTAAGCAGTTGACTAACTTTTTGGGACACATAACTAGTATCAGCACCCGAATCAAATAAGACAGTAACGTAAAAGTCATCGAGAAGGAACTTACCCGTCACAACATTGGGATCGTTCCTAGCTTCTCCCTGGCCAATAACGAACACACGACCCCTTGCCCCATTGTCGTTGTTACCCCCGTTGTTCCCATTTCCCTGGTTGTTGTTGTTATTGTTGTTGTTGTTCTGGTTCCGGTTCAGTTGGGGACAATCTCTCTTAAAATGGCCTTCAGCTCCACACTGAAAGCATCCCTTGTTGTCTCTTTGTTGCTGCTGCTGGTCTTGTGGAGCTGGTGGCTGTTGTCGCTGGTTCTGATTTGCAGGTCGTAAGCTCCGACAATCCTTAGCTTCGTGACCCAACTTAAGACACCTCTGGCATCGAACCTTGTTGCACTGACCGCTATGATGTTTGTTGCATTTGTTGCACTTTGGAAGGTTCCCTCGATACCCACTCTGACCTTGGCTACCAGAGGATTGCTGACCAGGGCTCTTATACTCTTCAGTTCTTCTCTGCTGTGACTGGGACTGAACAGAAGTCGAACCTCTGCTTGATGCCCCATCCCATTTATGTTTGTTGTCGCTAGGAGTTTCAGAGGTAGCTGTAGCACTAATACGTTTTGGTAACCTGTTTTGCTCCACCGCCTGATCAGTGAGACGGTGAGCCAACTGAACAACCTGCTGGTAGGTGGCGAGATTTGCTGAAGTCACATGACTTTGGATCTCTGGTTTTAGACCCTTAAGATATAGTTCGATACGCTTAATTGGAGGGTCCACCATAGTAGGACACAGTAATGCAAGCTCATTCGATCTCTTTGTAAACGCCTCAATTTCTGACCCCGTCATCTTGAGGTTGAAGAACTCAACTTCCAGCTTATGAATGTCGTCACGACTGCAGTATTCTTCCTTGATCATTTCTTTGAAATTGTTCCATGGGGTGGCGTTAGCAGCAACCAACCCCAGCATTTGCACCTGGGCGTCCCACCATGTGAGGGCTAAACCCTCGAGAGTGCCGGTAGCATATTTCACCCTGCGTGCCTCAGGGCATTCACACATTTCGAACACAGATTCTAGTTTCTCAAACCAGTGGAGGAGACCTACTGCTCCTTCAGTGCCGCTAAAAGTAGTGGGTCGGCAGTCCATAAAAGTTTTGAAGGTGCACACAGGTGGCTGAGCATGCTGACCTGTTGTGGGTATAAGAAGGACAAAGTTTAACACAAGGATAGGTTCACGAGGGTAGGATCTAAAGATCCTAGAACGAGTTTTAAACTGCAGGGTATACCTCCTGCCTGGGCTGCTGCAAGTGCCGCAGCAACCTGTTCGTTGATCAGAGCCGTCAACTGGGCTTGAGTCATGTTAATGCGTCCAGACATGATCTTCATATCAAGGAAACATGAGTGAGATGGGTTCGCGAAACTGCGATGACAGGAGAGAGTAAGCACACACGTGTTCAAGCAACAGTAGCTATACTAACTAAGCATATCATGAGCAAAGTTCTATGTAATCTATCATGTAGGTAATATAACATAAACTATATCACCTAGAATGTCGAGTCTTGCACATGGAGTGAAGCGTCGTTGTGGATCGTAGAGCACTGTACAGGTTATAGTCTGGTTTTAACAAAAACATTTTCCCTTTATTAAAACCAAGTTCTCTATAACCTGGCTCTGATACCAATCTGTCACACCCCCAAAATCCACACGCGGAGTATCACCGCTTAGAGGCGTGACTGACCAGGATCAAGCCACCAATCATATTGAACAAGTAAATAAGCAAACATAATTCAACAAACCAACATGAAAGGTGTTCAAAACCAAAGCATAGTTAAGTGTTTAGCGGAAGCATAATTTGTAAACCATGGCAAGTATAAAATATGAAATAAAGTATTGTTCAAAGCATGGCACTCATCGCCATGTCCCACAACGACCGTTCCTCCCTGTGCAAGCTCCATTGGGTACCTAATAACCTGCAAGGCATGTAGCAACGAATCAACAACAAAGTTGAGCGAGTTCACAGTTGGTTGTCTGGTTGACATTTTCATTTAATAAGTCGTATGTATTCGTTTTGTAAACCATGTATCGCGTTAATCCTTGCTGCCAGTCCAGGCATGCGTGCGATGATTAGTGGGGGCTTCCCATGTGTTACAAGACCACGCGTATCGACTGCTACGAAAATATAATATGTGCCCTAAGTCAATGTCTATCATCATTGACCCTTTGCCCATAGTCCATTAGTACACGCCCGTCCGACTGGCACGGTGTGAGGTTTGTTAAACCTAATAGCGCTATTAACTAATGACCCGCTCGCCCTTGGCCTCGGCGATTAAGTCGATAATTGAGGGACTTCCTTTGATAGAGGTGATGGTCTTAAGATCGTGTACGTAGGCTTTACGTACGTGCCCTTCAATCCTAGGACAGTAGTAAGTATATCTGTACGTAGGTTTTACGTACGTGCCCTTCAACCGAGGACAGTAATAATTTGTTTCAATGTAATTATTGTATGAGTAGTTATCCAATCCCATTCCCAAACCCTGGGAATCCCATGCCTTGGCTAGCGTGAACTCACCTTGGTTTGCTCGGCAGATACACAGAAAGGTCTAGTCTAGCATCTAGTGGTCAACCACGTCCTAGCATGGTTACCATACAAGTCAGGTTTTGGTTTCAAGTAGTGCATACAAGTATCACATAGATAGCATATAAGAAACACATTCGGATCATGGCAACATGCAACATCACGTTCAACAATCATAACATATTCAAGATTGGGCTCGCACAAGCTTAGTGGCCTTGTGCGAGTCGTCCATTAGAGCCCAATACAACCCAGCCCAACACATATACCATACGGCCCAAATAACAATTAAACAACTCATTTGTGCGACCGATCCTACCTTTGTGCGACTGATCATGCCTTGTACGATCAGCCCTATTACCCAGCCCAAGTCTACGGCCCAAAAACTATAAACAGATAACCATCTTGTGCGGCCCAATAGGGCTTTGTGCGACTGAAGACATCTTGTGCGACCAAGATGTCTTGTGCGGTCCGTCTTGTGCGCCTGACACTTGTGTGATCGGATCAGGTCTTGTACGACAAGACTGCTTGTGCGAATGGATTAAACATCTTGCATATCAATTATGGAAAATCCACAGTTACCAATCATGCATTAATTTAGTAAAAATAGTTAAACAGTTTCCTATTTTTATGGCTTATCAATTAACAATTAATCAGTTTCTAAGCTCAACAAGAATCGATCAAACAAGGATTCCAATCACCAATTCTTATGAACCCTAAACATGCTTCACGAACACATCCTATTAACATTCAATCGGACCTACCCTATGATCATCACATATCATTCGAGTTCAACATAACACAGCCAATTTTTCCTAACATCACTTCTAATCATCAACAACATCATATGATTAACGATTCTATACAATCTATGATATCATACATGTGTCGATTTCATGAACATCAAGTTTAATAGTTTACATCATCATCAATTATAAATCACATCTACACAACATTAACCTTTCGGATCTAACATGTATATTGCCGATTACACATATTCAAAATCAATCATATCACTACATCATCAATCATATCGAGCATATATATAACATAACATCATTTAATCATAAAACAATTGTTAACATACTAACCGAACAAAGAAGGAATAAAGATTGATTCAAATGCAAGGATCTTCGATTGAGAGAGAGATGTGTGGCTGTCTTCGAGTTCGTGAGAGGGAGAGAGAGGAGAGCTAGGGTTTGTGTGTGTGGGTGTTTAGTAACAAATGAGGAGTTTTACCCTAACCCCTTAGTGTTATGCGACAAAGAGAAGAGTGGGCCGAACCCTCAATGGGCTGCCCATGATCCGAAAACAAGTGATGACCCGAATGGACTTGTGCGATCGGGTGAGTGTTGTGCGTTTGGGTCGTTCATATACATACATACATACAACACAACATATAACACATACCATTCAATAAAAATAACATTCCATTAAATCATCTAATTCACATAATCACATAATGTTTACATTGCACCAAGGTACTAAGATAGGTTCGAAATACGAGTTGTCACAGATTTCATGTCATGTGTAGACATACTGTTGAATTTATGTATTGGGAATGATTGAAGTGTGAATTGAATAATCTAATGCGATAGTGCATATAATTTGATAATGCATGTGATCATGACAGTAGCCATGTGATTTTGTCATATGAATGTGTAAATTTCTAAAGTCATACATGTATAATTAGAATTAATGCAATCAGTAAGTGCTCTCGATTAAATGATGATCTCATGATTTGTCTCTAATGATTGATTGTTGTAATGGATTGATGACTGTTAGTCTTGTGCAAGATGAAACGGTGGATGTTATTTAGGGTTCTGTATGGCGCTGTATTGTTGTTGCTTTTGATGTACTAGACGAAAACACTTAAATGTTTTCGCCAAGCCATGAGTTCGACGAAAACCCCTTGGTTTTCGTCACATGTGATTTCGCCCGTAAAGGGATTTCGCCCAAAGGGTTTTCGCCATAAAGTGTTTTTGTCACCTATGATTTCGTGTACACTGTTAGTTTATTGAACCTGTAAAGTACTAACTCTGTTAGTTTAGTGAACACAGTTAGTTTATTTATTCGATTAGATGTAACTCTGTGATATATATGTTAATCCAGTTAAGCTTGTTAACCTTGTAAAGTATGTTGATCTTGTTAAGCCTGATAACCCTGCTAAGTGGGTTATTGAATAACTATGTTAGAATTGACCAAGAACTCAGTCATATGATGCATGATTGTATGAACGTGAAATAAATGTTATGTGTTACATGACGATGATTGCTTAAACACTCTTTGTGTCATATATTGCATGTGAATCTATACGAACTTAACTGATTGAGTGTACGTGTATAACTATAGGACTTAACTGATTTCTTGTGTGCACATAATTAGCATACCGAGCAAACCAAGGTGAGTTCACACTCTATCCAAGGCATGGGATTCCCAAGGGTTGGGAATGGGTTAAAGAACTGAACGGTAACTACAAACTTGCGTATTCCCCATACAACAGGATACGTATGACCATAAGACCATCACTCTATCATTTTAAGTCCCTCATTTATCGACTTAATCGCCGAGGCCTATGGCGAGCGGGTCATTAGTAGATAGCGCTATTAGGATTAACAAACCTCACACCGTGTCGTCCGAACGGGCGTGTACTAATGGACTATGGGCAAAGGGTCAATGATGATATATATTGACTTAGGGCACCTCTTACATTTTCGAGCAGTCGATACGCGTGGTCTAGTAACATATGGGAAGACCCTACCAATCTTCGCAAACATGTCTGGGAGACCGCGATACGTATTAATACGATACAGGGTTTACAAAACGAACATACGATTTACCAAACGAATGCTATAACTAAACAACCAACTATGAACTCGGTCAACTTTGTTGTTGATTCGTTGCTTCATGCCTTGCAGGTCGTTAGGTACTCATGGAGCTTGCACAGGGAGGCGCGGTCGTTGTGGGACATGGCAGTGTGTGCCATGCTAGAAACTTTACTTTATTTCGTACTTAATACTTACATTGGGTTTTTACAATTATGCTTCCGCTAAACACTTAACTATGCTTTGGTTTTGAACACCTTTCATATTGTTTGGTTGAATTATATTTACTACATACATTGTTCAATATGATTGGTGGCTTGATCCTGGTCAGTCACGCTTCCAAGCGGTGATACTCCACGTGTGGATTTTGGGGGTGTGACAGATTGGTATCAGAGCCAGGTTATAGTGAACTTGGTTTTAATAAGGGAAAAGTTTTTATTAAAACCAGACTATAACCTGAACAGTGCTCCACGATCCACAATGACGCCTCGCTCCACGTGCAAGACTCGACATTCTAGGTGATATGATTTATGTTACATTGCCTACTTGCTAGATTACATAGAACTTTGCTCAGGGTATGCTTAGATAAACGTAACAACTATTGTTTGAAAACACTTGTGTGCTTACTCTCTTTTGTCATCGCACTTTCGCGAACCTTTCTCACTCATGTTTCCTTTGGTATGAAGATCATGAGTGGATGCGTTAACATGACTCAAGCCCAGTTGGCGGTTTTGATCACTGAACAAGTTACTGCAGCACTCGCAGCTGCCCAGGCAGGAGGTATAGCCTGCCATCACAACTTACTCTAGGATCTGTAGATCCTACTCTCATAAACCAACACTCGTGCTTAATTTTGTTTACTCTTATGCACACAACAGGTCAGAACGCTCAGCCACCTGTATGCACATTCAAGACTTTTATGGACTGTCGTCCTACTACTTTCAGTGGCACTGAAGGGGCCGTTGGACTCCTCCACTGGTTTGAGAAGCTCGAATCGGTCTTCGAAAAGTGTGAATGCCCCGAGGCTCGTAGGGTGAAATATGCCACTGGTACTCTCGAAGGCACTGCGCTAACTTGGTGGAACGCGCATGTTCAGATGCTAGGGCTGGCGGCTGCTAATGCCACCCCATGGAATGATTTTAAGGAACTGATCAAACGTGAATACTGTAGTCGTGATGACATCCACAAGCTGGAAGTAGAGTTCTTTAACCTGAAGATGACGGGGTCAGAGATAGAAGCGTACACGAAACGATCTAACGAACTGGCAGTGTTATGTCCAACTATGGTGGATCCTCCCATCAAGCGCATTGAGCTGTACCTCAAAGGCTTAGTACCAGAGATTCACAACCATGTAACTGCTGCTAACCTTGCTACCATCCAGGATGTTACTCGTCTTGCTCATCGTCTCACAGACCAGGCAGTGGAACAGAACAAGCTGCCTAAACGTATTGGTGCTACTACTACTACCACTACTTCTGCTATTCCCAGTGACAATAAACGAAAGTGGGATGGAACCTCCACCAAGGGTTCGACTTCAGTTCAGCCCCAGGCACAGCAATGAAAGATTGATGACTATCAGAGCCCAGGTCAGCAGTCTTCTGGTAGTCAAGGGCAGGGTGGATATCGAGGAAACCACCCAAAGTGCAATAGATGCAACAGGCACCACAGTGGTCAGTGCAACAGGGGTCGTTGCCAGAGGTTTCTCAAGATGGGTCATGAAGCTAAGGATTGCAGGAGCTCGCGACCTGCAAATCAGAACCAACAACAACAACCACCAGTTCCACAGAACCAACAGCGACAGCGAGGTAACAGGGGATGCTTTCAGTGTGGTGTTGAAGGCCACTTCAAGCGGGACTGCCCCCAGTTAAATCAAAATCTGAACAACAACAATAACAACAATAATCAGGGCAATGGGAACAACAATGGGGGAAACAATGGAAACAATGGCGCCCGAGGTCAAGCGTTTGTGATTGGTCAGGGTGACGCAAGTAATGATCCTAACGTGGTGATGGGTAAGTTTTTTCTCGACGACTTTTATGTTACTGTTTTATTTGATTCGGGTGCCGATACCAGTTATATGTCTCTAAAAGTTAGTCAAATGCTTAAACGCACACCAGCACCTTTGAACACCAAGCATGTCGTAGAGTTAGCAAATGGTAAAAGTCTAGAGGCCACACACATAGTTAAGGGTTGTAATCTCGTCTTAGCTGGTCAGACTTTTTCTATCGACCTCATTCCTATAGTTTTGGGTAGTTTCAACATCGTCATTGGGATGGATTGGTTATCCCAACAGCAAGCAGAGATCCTATGCAAAGAGAAGATTGTTCGTATTCCTCGTTCTGGCAAAGAACCTCTCGAAATTCAAGGCGACAAGAGTGGTGCTGTAGTAGGCATCATCTCCTTTCTTAAGGCCCAGAAGTGTTTACGAAAGGGCCACACCGCTATCTTAGCACTTGTTACTGATGCATCAACGAAAGAGAAGAAGATTGAGGATATTCCAGTTGTACGCGACTTTCCTCAAGTGTTCCCTGAAGATTTACCTGGGCTACCGCCTCATCGCCATGTCAAATTTCAAATCGAGCTAGCTCCTGGAGCAGCACCCATAGCTCGAGCACCTTATCGCTTAGCTCCAACCGAACTAGAAGAACTGTCCAAGCAATTGCAAGAACTCTTGGATAAGGGTTTCATTCGTCCTAGCTCTTCGCCCTGGGGAGCTCCCGTGTTGTTTGTGAAGAAGAAAGACGGTACCTTCCGTATGTGCATAGATTACCGCGAACTAAACAAGGTGACTGTAAAGAATCGCTATCCTCTTCCACGCATTGACGATTTGGGTCTTATGAACAGAGTGTGCAAGCCTTACTTGGATAAGTTCGTGATTGTATTCATCGATGACATTTTGATCTACTCCAAGAGTCAGGAGGAACACGAGCAGCATTTACGACTCATTTTGGAACTCCTTCGAGCAGAACAGCTGTACGCCAAGTTTTCAAAATGCGACTTTTGGCTTCGTGAAGTCCACTTTCTAGGCCACGTGGTAAACAAGGATGGGATTCATCTTGATCCATCCAAGGTAGATTCGATTAGGAACTGGCCTGCACCCCGTACACCAACAGAAATCCGTCAATTCTTGGGTTTGGCGGGCTACTACAGAAGGTTTATCAAAGACTTCTCCAAGATTGCACAACCCCTCACCTCATTAACTCAGAAGGGCATTATTTATCGTTGGGGAAATGCACAAGAATCTGCATTTCAGCATCTAAAGGATAGGCTCTGTAGCGCACCTATTCTCTCATTGCGAGAGGGCACAGACGATTTTGTGGTCTATTGCGACGCATCCATTCAGGGTCTTGGATGTGTGTTGATGCAACGTGACAAGGTCAAAGCCTACGCCTCACGCCAACTTAAAGTTCATGAAAGGAACTACACGACACACGATCTGGAGCTGGGAGCTGTTGTCTTCGCACTTAAGATATGGAGACATTACCTGTACGGTACCAAGTGCACTATCTACACCGATCACAGGAGTCTCGAGCATATCTTCAAGCAAAAGGAATTGAACATGCGACAACGTCGATGGGTCGAGCTATTGAATGATTACGAATGTGCCATCAAGTACCATCCGGGCAAAGCCATTATTGTGGCTGATGCCCTCAGTCGAAAAGATACTACTCCTAAACGCGTGCGAGCTTTACAGCTCACTATCCAGTCTAGTCTTCATGCACAGATACGAGATGCTCAGGTAGAAGCATTGAAACCAGAAAACATCAGGGCTGAAGCCCTACGCGGCTCAAGGCAGCGATTAGAACAAAAGGAAGACGGTACCTATTACGTAACAGGACGCATCTGGGTCCCACACTATGGAAATCTACGAGAACTTGTAATGGATGAAGCACATAAGTCTCGATACTCGGTACACCCTGGTTCGGATAAGATGTACCACGATCTCAGAACAACGTATTGGTGGCCTAGCATGAAAGCCCACATAGCAACTTACGTTAGCAAATGTTTGACTTGTGCGAGAGTCAAGACCGAATACCAGAAACCATCAGGCCTACTCCAACAACCAGAGATTCCACAATGGAAATGGGAATAAATTTCCATGGATTTTGTTACTGGCCTTCCTAGATCTCAACGTGGGAATGATACTATTTGGGTGATCGTGGATCGACTCACAAAGTCTGCACACTTCTTGGCTATCAATGAAACGGATAAGTTCTCCACGCTAGCAGACGTCTACCTTAAGGAAGTTGTCTCGAGGCACGGGGTGCCAACCTCTATTATTTCAGATCGTGATGCATGTTTTACTTCTGAACTCTAGCAAGCAATTCACAAATCTTTTGGCTCTCGGTTAGACATGAGACAGCTTATCACCATCAGACGGATGGGCAGTCTGAGTGCACCATCCAAACTGTAGAAGACATGCTTCGTGCATGTGTAATCGACTTCGGCAACGGCTGGGAAAAACATCTCCCGTTAGTGGAGTTTTCGTATAACAACAGTTACCACACCAGCATTCAAGCCGCTCCATTTGAGGCATTGTACGGGCGTAAATTCCGATCACCTCTTTGTTGGGCAGAGGTGGGTGATAGTCGGATCATGGGTCCAGAACTTGTAGTAGACACAACGGAAAGAATTGCTCAGATACGACAACGCATGGCGGTAGCTCGCGACCGTTAGAAAGCCTACACAAACAAGCACCGGAAACCACTCGAGTTCCAAGTTGGGGATCGAGTGCTACTCAAAGTTTCACCCTGGAAGGGTGTGGTTCGCTTTGGAAAAAGGGTCAAGCTCAATCCGCGATATGTCGGACCGTTCGAAATCATTGAGAAAATAGGCAGGGTGGCCTACAAACTGAACCTACCAACAGAACTCAGTGCAGTTCACAACGTCTTTCACGTGTCAAATCTAAAGAAGTGTCTGTCAGATGAGACCCTCATAGTTCCTTTGAAGGAGCTCACTATCGACGATCAGTTGCGATTCGTCGAGGAACCAGTTGAAATCACGGACCGAGACGTTAAGGTCCTCAAGCACACTAGAATACCTCTTGTTCGAGTTCGTTGGAACTCCCGTCGTGGCCCAGAGTTAACCTGGGAAGGAGAAGATCAAATGAAACACAAGTATCCCCAGTTATTCTGAAACAGCGCAACCACTACTGAGGCTGAAGCTACTACGGAATTTCGGGACGAAATTCCAAATCAACGGGGGGATGATGTGACACCATAGGAAAAACAGTAAACTACACAACACAACTAGCTTCCTCAGTAACCACGTGCTAAATTTTGGGACGAAATTTCTTTCAAGTTGGGGATAATGTGACAACCCGAGTTTTCAAGGTCTCTATTCGACTTAATTTAGTACTTAATTGCAAAGTGTGTTTTGACATTTATTTGATGTGCAATATAAGTGTTGATTTGTGAATGTGTATATTATATGTGTATGTGTTATACATATCTTATATTAATGATTTAAATTGCACAATTATAAAACATGGAACCTTGCCAAACAAACACCCCACCCGAAAACACCCTCCGCACGAAAACAACTAAGTGTTTTCGTCCAATATGAAGCCGACGAAAACAGGTTGGGCTTTGGCCCAGTAATGTCTGGTTATAATACTTTCCTTTACGCAAAAGTTAATCGGCAAACCCTAACTACTTCTCACATTCTCTCTCGCTCTCCTGTGAAACCCGACGGCTGCCCTTCTCTTATTCGAAGTTAGATCCTTTTGGTTTGATCGTTCTTTATTCGGTTAGTATAATCTTTTCATGTTGGTAATTATTTATTATGTTATATTTAATGATCCTATTAATGTACGATCTTGATTGATGAATTGTATATGTGCAATAAAGTTATGCTTGCGTAGATCTTCAACAGGATGTTATAGCCTATGTGTTTTCATGTGAAAGTATGGATCTAGAATTTTTATTATGAATGGCATGTGATCTATAATAAAACTTGATGTAACAGTTGAGTTAGAGGTCCAATAGGATTGAGATTGCATGGTTGGTAAAGGTTGGATAGCCTTGAATAATAAATGGCGGCCATGTTTGTTGTAGTCTTGATCTAATATACCATGTGCATATCTTAATGATGGTTATGATGAGTTATTCTTTTTAGGTGATTTCATGTCATGTGTAGACATACTGTTGAATTTATATATTGGGAATGATTGAAGTGTGAATTGAATAATCTAATGAGATAGTGCATATAATATGATAATGCATGTGATCATGACAGTAGCCATGTGATTTTGTCATATGAATGTGTAAATTTCTAAAGTCATACATGTATAATTAGAATTAATGCAATCAGTAAGTGCTCTCGATTAAATGATGATCTTATGATTTGTCTCTAATGATTGATTGTTGTAATGGATTGATGAATGTTAGTCTTGTGCAAGATGAAACGGCGGATGTTATT
>JARYGA010058667.1:0-2500 GCA_030545235.1 Helianthus tuberosus | reverse complement strand
GGCCAACGGGCCCTCGGGACCCGAAAACTGAATTTCTTTCATCCAAACACCTTAAAACACGTTACCGAGGTCTCACGCAAAATTTCATGCCAATCCGACGTCGTTTGATGGGGTTTTGAAAAATTATGATTCCTCAAAAATTTAATGTTTGTTCCTGTCACTTAGCTTTTTGTGCAAAATGTATATATAGGGGAGGGGTGGGTGTTGAGCAGCCCATGCCCGGGCAAGGTAGGAGAGCGCCCAAGCCAAAGGAGGCTGGTGGCGCGCATAACAGCCCAAATGCCCCAACGATGACTGAGAACAAGCGCCCCTCTCCCCTCCCTCCCCCCCACCAAGCGCCCCTCCCCCCCACGTTGCCTGCCCACGTTGCCTCGACGACCAGCAAACCTCGAAAATTATGATTCCTCGAAAAATTAATGTCTGTTCCTGTCACTTTACTTTTTGTGCAAAATGTATATATAGGGGAGACCAGGGGCTTGAGCAACCCCTGTGCCCAAGCATGGGCATGATAGAAGCACACGAGACGCGAGGTTTAAAGCCTATACAAGCAAGGCGTCGGTCTCCCCAAGCCCCGTTGCCTATAAATCAAGCCCGATGCCTTGTAAATGCCCCACACGATGCCTACAAGCAACAACGATGTTTGCTAGTTAATCGATCGATGCCCCACACATTGCAGCATGTTGCCTAGTAAACAAGCCATGCTGCCTTGGAAGCGCCCCACATCATGGCATGTTGCCCAGAACGCTGCCCAGCACGCTGCCCTTGTTCCCGCACGACGACCTGAAAGCGTGGCTGACCACGTGCTTGCCTTCAAAAATTATGATTTCTCAAAAAATTAATGTCTGTTCCTGTCACTTTACTTTTTGTGCAGAATGTATATATAGGGGGGTGGTAGTACTCTTGGGGTAGAGAGGCATGTGCTGGGATGGCATGCCTTGGTGTGTGTTGGGATGGCATGCCAAGGACAAGGATGTGCTAGGAAGGCATGCCAAGGCAGGCAAGCACATGCATTGTGAGCGAGATGAGACGGTTGTCTTTACCCCAAGAGTGCCCAAGGGAGAGGAAAGAGGTGTCAAACGCATGCTGAGCCCCACTTCGGTAGTTTGGCACCCCCATAGGCATTCAGGCAAGCGTGCCTATGGGTAAAGTCGGTAGAGCTTGTCAGCCATGTTGGGTACTATTGTTTGGACGAGATGATGGCACACGTCAAGCTTGCTTTAAGGTAACGTTCTGGCAGCACAGCCAGCCCGCAATTGCTAGTTCAAGCGGGTGGAATCTGCCTATAGGGGCGTTGCTTGCTTGCTTGCTGTGGAATTGGGCACGCCCAATATGTATCATCGACCCACGTAGTTCCTGCATGGCCCCATAGGTATTCAGGCAAGCGTGCCTATGGGTAAAGTCGGTAGAGCTTGTCAGCCATGTTGGGTACTATTGTTTGGACGAGATGATGGCACACGTCAAGCTTGCTTTAAGGTAACGTTCTGGCAGCACAGCCAGCCCGCAATTGCTAGTTCAAGCGGGTGGAATCTGCCTATAGGGGCGTTGCTTGCTTGCTTGCTGTGGAATTGGGCACGCCCAATATGTATCATCGACCCACGTAGTTCCTGCATGGCCCCATAGGTATTCAGGCAAGCGTGCCTATGGGTAAAGTCGCTTGAGCTTGCCAACACCCATGTTAGCTGTAGTCTGGACCGATGATGGCACAAGGATGCTTGCTTTAAGGTAACATTCCGGCAGCACAGCCAGCCCGCAATTGCTAGTTCAAGCGGGTGGAATCTGCCTATAGGGGTGTTGCTTGCTTGCTGTGGATTTGGGACACGCCCAATATCTATCATCGACCCAACGAACTGCTCAAATGGGTTGCTGAGGGCTATTTTGGCACTGACGGTTCACTTGTTTGCTTGGCTCTGATAAACGTTTAGATGTCATGATGCTTGGGATCCAATAAATTTATGTGGGAAGCTGAGAGCTGGAACCCAATGTCATTCACCAGATGGCTTAGCTTCGTCAGTGTGTATAATATGTCATTGAACCCCAATCCTCGATGCCAACCTGATTATGACTTTTGGATTGCAATTATCATGGCTATCAAAAACTGAGTAGGAGTCATGGAATAAGTGAACAATTTGTAGCTTTTATAGCTGTCAGCTTTCGCATCGCCCGGTGTGTTTTGGGAATCGCTTTGTGCGTTTGGTTGCCTGCCGTGCCTCTTGGCATACGGTGGGTGCCACTTGCCGGGTGGTTTTCGGAAACATCCACCGTAAAGGTGCATGAGTGGTGTTTGGTTTGTTACGGGTGGTTGGCTCTTTGCTTGCGCAATAACTTCCACCCGACTTACCTCTTCAGATGTTTGCCTAGGCTTGTATAGCCTAAGCAGATTGTGGGTTTCCTGTGTTGCCTACCTACGTCACGGAATTGTCCTGATTGATCAAAGTTGCTTTCGTCTTGTGCCGTCTTGATGGCATAAGATGAACCATGAAGCTGTCTCTTTGCACCGCAT
>JARYGA010058666.1:0-37906 GCA_030545235.1 Helianthus tuberosus | reverse complement strand
AGGGTTCCGTGATAACTGTCGTGGTTCTGCCCGATGTAGTTATTGAAATGCCGTCTCGGGGAGGGTATCATTAATATTTTCAAAGGGTTATGATACTAACCAGTGTACATTTGTATAAATTATAGATTATATCCAGGAAACCCTTACGCGAAGTCTAAGATAGCAATGTGAGTTTATCCTCTTTTTGATAACTTTTTTTGTAACTATTTTACAAAACCTTTAATGCTTTAATAATATGATTAAGCAATGATTGAGTCTTTGTAGTTCTTCAATTACTGCCGGTATGTTGGGGTTTTGTATACAAAATTTACTACTCTGTAAAGTAGTAAGTCGGGGATGACAGTACGTTACCAATGGACAACGAGTTAGCCAATGTGTAATATGACCCACAAGTCAGGAGTGACAGTACTGAATGAGTAATTGTGTAGAAATAAACAATGTGATCGCTCTTAATACTGTTTTAATTAATAAATTGTTTCTTGATTAAACTGGGATTCACTAACCAGTATTTCCCACTGACAAATGTTTTTAAAACGCGTTTCAGGTAACATAATGTGACAGCCAATTAGTAAAAAGCCAGCTGGAGAGCACTGAAGGCTTAGTAAAAATGTGGCTATAAAAGTTACCTAAAAGACGATGTTTTAAATTCAATAAAATAGGGCTTATCCCTATAATTGTATTGTAATAAGAAACTTGGGTTTTGCCCATGTGATTATGTTAGGATCGAACCCTACCAGAGGAACAGATAATTAAAGCCAAAACTGGATCAGGGCAGTGGATCCAGAATAAGCAGATGTTACATACAAGTCTCTCCCTTGAAAGTGGTTTCAACATCTGCTGACCTCCTATCTACTGATCGTGCAAACTGCTGACCTCCAAACTGCTGATCTAGTAAAGGCCTGATGAAAGACTAAAGCTCTGCTGATTCAATCTACTGCCTTGAGTCAAGCACTGCTGATCCGGACAAGTACTGTTGGGTTCACAGCAGTGGAAGGATGCAGCAGTTATTAGATGTCTTTTATGTAATGAAATGTAATAGCAGTAGTTAGCATAAGCAGTGTTTGTATTGATCAGAGGTTAGAGTTTGTTAGGAGGTTAGATGTCAATTTCATGGTGACGTCAGCTTAGATGCTCAGTGGTTTGCTAGTGCCTATAAATAGAACAGTGCTCTGTACTGTTCTATTAGCTCTTTGCAAAATCATCTTCTGTGCACGAACAAACACTGAGCTCTGGCTGAGGGGGAGTTTGTATTAAGCATTGCATTATAATCGTTGTTGAAATTAAATTCAATCTTTCGGTTCTTTGTGAAAAGTGTTTGATCAAAGCAATACTCTCGTTTGATTGTATGCAAAGTTTGTTTCCATCTTAATTCCGCTGCACAACTCATCCATCTTCATTCTAATTCAAAAGAAAAATACAATCAAAACCAAACTCAGATCCAACAATTGGTATCAGAGCTAGGACAGTCAAATTTGATTTAACAATCATTTTGACGTAAATAGTTCAGCTCATAAAAGTTGATACTGATAGTTTGTTCGTTTGTGTTGAAAAAACAGAGCAAGGTTTAATCACCATCAAAGTTGATTAATCAGTGTCTGTAAAACAACCAGGATGACGTCACAGTCACAAGATGATACGAATAACATTGGCTCACTTTTTAAACCACCCATGCTTAAACGTAATGAATACAACATCTGGGAGAGAAGGATGGGTCACATCCTTGCTCAACAGAACACTAGGTGTTGGAGGTCTGTTGTTTTTGGTCCCCATGTTCCTATGGTGCCAAATGCTGAGGACGCAAAGAAGTTCGTTCCTAAACCAACTGAAAACTATACTGAAACTGATTTTCAAAAGTTCGAACTCGATGCCAAAGCATTTAGCATCATAGCATCCGCATTACCCAATGAGATCTATGCTGGACTGTTAGACTGTAACAGTGCCAAAGAGCTATGGGATGCGTTGAAGGAACAGTTTGGGGGGACAGAAGAAGTCATTGAGAACAATAGGGAAATTCTGAATCAGCAGTATGAAACATTTTGTCACATCAAGGGTGAATCACTGACTCAGTAATTTGAGCGATTCAGCTGTCTCATTAGTGAACTAAGGCTTGTTAAAGTAACTTTTCCAAATTCAACTCAAAATAGCAGGTTCCTTAGGTCACTACCAGAAAAATGGGACCCCATAGCTTTTGTCACTAGAAACTCTGCTGAGTTCAAAGATCTGACCCTGACCCAACTTCATGGTAGACTCCTGACCTATGAAAGGGAGTTGAACCAGAAAATGAAGTTGCAAGAGTCTGGAAAAGTTGCTGATGATTATTCATTCGGTAACACAGCTCTTTTTGGTCAGGAAGAATCTGGTAGCAGTGGTAAGGATCAGGGTTATGATCACTTCATTGATATAACTGCTGGTGGAAATTTTAACAGCCCTGATCCTCACTCTGCAAATTATGCTTTTACTGCAAACTGTGAAAACCAGATGTCAGATAATTTGTGCTTTGAACTCAATGATTTGCAACATTTTGATCCCACTGACTTAGAAGAGATGGACATTTTGCATCAGTTGGCCTTGCTTAGTGTAAGAACAAGCAAATTCTATAAAAGTACAGGGAGAAAATTCCCAGGGTTACATGGGAATTTAAGGGTGGGGTTCGATAAATAAAAAATCAAGTGTTACAAGTACAATAGGCTAGGTCATTTTGCTAGGGAATGCAGGAGTCAAACTACTGGTCCTATAATCACTCATCCCAGCTCAAACCCTAGACCACAAAATCAAAGCATTGTGCACTATACCTAATATACCCCTGCAGCTCATGTTAACACTGTTCACTATGCTGCTGCCCCTGTGCCTGTGCATTATGTCCAAACCACTGTTTGTTAGGACCCGGGTTTGACTCCGAACGATTGCGAACCGACCGTGCGACGTGCGGAATCCGTGCACGAACGAGACCGAACACACGAACAGTAATTATAACTGTGATTCTATTAATCAGATCTGAAATCGTACAAAGAACCGTGAATCACCTAGACACTTTCTCTCTCTAGTTTCTCTCTCTAGAACTAGATCTCTCAAAGTCACAAATGACTAAAAGTGTCCAAAAGTCCTAAACTCTAACCCTAACACATCTATTTATAGGCCAAGGCTTATAAGAGCTTTCCTCTTATTTACAATATTGTCTCCTTGCCTTTTACTCTAGATATTACAATATAAGGCTATGTTTAAACTGTTTCAGCTACGGTCTTGAGATGACAGAGGCGATAGACATACTGTACTAACAGACTCCCCCTTGGATATTGCCGCAGTCAATCTCAAACATTTAGTCAGACTCGTAGCATCGTTTCTTTCTCTCTCTCTAGCTCGAACAGAATCCCCGTGGATCTGTCTTCAGCTTCAGCTTCTTCCTTTCGGTAGACTCTTCAGGCTCCCCCTTTCGTCAAGCTTCCATACTTTGGGATCGACACCTGGCTTTCCGGTTACAAGCTCCTCTGGGATAGTTACGTGGCTCCTTGAAATGCACGCTCCCCCTTGCGTTGAGCTCGTCTTCAGACTCCCCCTTAGACTCAGCTGTCGGGATCGTTGTCTGGTACAACATCTGCAACACTCATACGTTTATAAGTAAAACATTTTACAGTGAAAACATTTTCAGTTGTCCAGGTATCGTAACCTGGCTCTATTAAACTTTCTAAATCAAGATCCTGGCTCTAAAGATATAATAATATGAAATATATCCAGGATTACTTGATACTCTCCCCCTATCAACAATCTTCAAAGATTTGGCAGTTTCAGCGAACCGGATCGGAAACTGGCTCTATTACAGATTTTAACAATCTAAGCATCCAAATCCCTCACAGTTAATCATCCAAGTCCAACTTACTGACCTTGGAGATATCACAAACTGTTTTTGATTTTTGATAAAAAAAAACTTCAAGTTTCAAATTAATGAACTTGTTTTATTTTCAGAAACACAATCAGCATACTTAGATTTTGAAACTCAGCTCTCAGACATCGGTTGTCGAAAATAAAGCAGAAATCAAAATCTTTTTGTATTTTCTGAAATATAAAGCAGTAAAGAAATATTTAAAAACATATTTACAGACAATATTTTTGTTTGAGTATGCGTCAGAGGATCATATCAGTTTTTGACAAGTCACAAGTACCGTTGAGCTTAGTTACACATTAAGAATTAAACAATTCACTTAGATTGTCGATATACTGATCCACTTAAATTTTCACACAAATTTCAACTGATTCAGGATACGAATTAGGTGTCTTAAGAACTTAAACTCATTCATGTGTCCCACCTCTTGAATATACTCCCGTATCCAGATCCCAATATTCAGTCTTACAGGTGAGTATACCTAGATGATATCTGTAAGGGGAATAAATTATGAAACCATGATAGCTCAGGTCAGAACTTCCGTTCAGCAGAGAGCTTGGTTTGACTTTAGGTGTGTCCCCTTTAGAGGATCTTTTGAATTACAACAGCAATGACTATCAATTTTATTGTTTCATCAATTTGCTGAGGGCGGCGCTATATTTCAAGCAATGTAGAAAGTATTCTCCGGGGACTAGGCCATTCCTTCCGCAAAATCAGAAGTCCCGGGATAATACCCCAGATATCACTATGTATAAAGACCTAGTATCTCAGAAAGAGGGGTCCTTCAAACGAGATTTCAGGGGTTACCTATATATCCAAGTAGTGTTCCCCACGAAATAAGCAAGTTTGAATTTAAGTTTATATCCCGAAAAAGTTTACTAAATGTATAAAAACCTATCGACATATCATCAGTGAGACTGTTTAACGCTATTTAAACATTACATTTCTTTAGCATACTGTAACTATCTACTGATGTACTATCATTTCCTCTTTTTACACAAAACTCATTTTTGAATTTTATCATGTTTTTGGCTTTTTCAAATTTTCTAATGTTTTTGGATTTTCTAACAATATTACTCCCCCTAAAATGCAAAATCATTTAAAGAAAATTTTGACAACCTGATACTGATAGCTTTGTCTCGCCATCCATTTTCTACATCTCATGCTCTGTTTTGCAGAAAAATATAACGTACCCCCATGATTTACAACCCATTGATTTTCGATAGTTTGAAAACCGTTTTTCAATCTTGTGAAAGTAATCATGTTTGTTCAGCCGTGAGGGTTTCGGCGTATTCAATCAGAACTCCCCCTTACAACAAACTATTTTCCCATAATGATTTCAAAACACTTAAGTTTGTGTTAATCAGAATGGTTTTTCCCGAAAAATTAGTTTGTTTACCCATCACTTGTGGGTTCGGGGTCATCTCATCACCTTGTTCTCTTTTAACCATTTTGAAAATTTAACATTATTAGGTTAAACACCACTATCACTTGTAGAAAATCAAGTACAACTTAATGTCCTTGATTATCCACTTGTAAGACGAAATATCACAGTTACCATCCTGTGAATTTCTCAAGAATGATGCCGATACCTGCTTCACACTTACCAACCTGGAAGCTCCGGCAAGTCAGAAATTCAACCAACAGATTTATGTACCCAAGCCTGACCAGTCTTGGGTGTGTTTTGAACATTTCTCTTTTCTTCATAAAATTCTTTTGCCCCTTTTACCTTTCCATCAGCCATCTTGCTAAAAATATGTTTAACATTGCTATTAAACATTTTTCCAGCATCAACACCTTTTGATTTTAGGTTTGCGGCTCGTAATGGTGGAAAGTTCTCATCATTCATTAACGGAATTGTTTCTTCCCTTTTTACCTCAACTTGTGGCTCATCTGATTTTGTGGAATCAGATTCATTGCCCGAACTTGGCTTGTCTGACTTGGATGAGCCAGATTCATCGCCAATAACTTTCTTTTTCTTCTTGTTTGTCCTCAGATTTGCATCTGAAGAATTCGATTTGCTTGGCTTTGCAGTCGAGTGAATCGATTCATCAGAACTTTTATTCGAACCAACCGGTGAACCCGAAGACAAAATCTTCTCCAAATACTCTCTCGCCTTCTTCCTCTTTTTCCTCAGTCTGTCTTTCTGCCCCTGCAAAAGCTTCTCTTTCTGTTCTAGAACCTTCTGTTCTTTGGGCTTGACATTGACTGGTTTCTTTATCGTTCTCTGAGATTCAACCCTTGATCTTCCCATCGATCTCCTTGGGCAATCTCTGGCAATATGTCCTCTGATATGGCAATTATAGCATCTTCGTGTTTCAAAATTCCAATTCTGGCAGTTAACAGCAATGTGTCCTCTAACACCACAGGTGTAGCACACTCTGTTATCGTACAATCCACTTCTGTCAGTCCAAACCTTCAAATCATAACATTGTTTGGCTTGGTGATAATCATTTCTCCTCTTCAATGCTGGATTTGTCTTTTTAGCACTGTGGTCAAACCTGCACCACTTATTATCATCATTTTGTGAATTTTCATTTACAACATTTTGTGATTTTTTATAATGATTGGATGACTGAACTGATGAGCTTTTATTTTCATTTTTTAAATTTTTCGAATTTTTTACTTTTTGTTTCTGTTCTACATTCTTCTTAACAGGTTTTTGCTTAGAACATTCACCTGTTTCAGTAGATTGCAAAACAGTATTTTTAAATTTTTCTTGTAAATCTAAAAATGTTTTTCTTTTCTTTTCCTTTTCTTTTTCATCATCAGCTTTGTCATCACAATCTTCAATTTTGACTTTGTCAAAATTTGTGACATTGTCACTTATTGGAACAGAATTGATCGGTTTTGGACATGGATAATCTGGTGTTGATGACAAAGTCTCAAAACCTTTCAATTTCTCTTGAAGCTCTTTGATTTTAATCCAAGCTTTTTCAGCTTCATTTTCAAGCCGAATGATTTTCTGAAGATGAGAGTTTATTTCAATATGTTTTTCAAGATTATTTTAAAAAATAACAGATTTTTCATCTTCTAAAATCTTCATTTGACTTTGAAAATCTTTTTCAAATTTTAATTTTTCATTTTCAAACTCTTTTTCTTTTTCTTTCAAAAACTTGTTATCCAATGTCAAACTGTCCATATCACTCAACAGTTTGATATTTTCAGATTTTAGTTTTTCAAAGTTCAAGCGCAACTCCAGAATCTGTTCATCATCAGCTTTCTTCCCATCTTTCAAAGCTTTGTTTTCCAATGTCAAATTCTCCGCATCACTCAAGAATTTGGCATTGTCTGCTCCAAGTTTATCACATTTTGAACATTTTTCATTCATCTTTTCAACATCAGCTTCTTTCTTTGTTTCCATCCTGAATGTTCCTGCACAAAAAATTTTAACAAAATCAAGAGGGTTTGCATATTCATCAATAAAACAACCTCTCTTAATATCATATTTCATGACATTTTTTGCAGCAAAACATACAGAGAATCTTTTTCTCATTTCAATGATCACACCCAAATTTATCTTTTCTAAGTCCCTATTTATTTCATTCATCAACTCTTCTTTTCTTTTTTCTTTATCAAACTTATGTGATCTGAGCTTATCGATGAACTCTTTAAAGTGAAGCTTTGAGAAACTAGCATCCCTTTTTAGTTCACTTAAAAAGTTTTCCCACTCTAAAGGTAATGCATCAGCAAATTTTGAAATTTTTTCAGCATTTGAAACCCTTATCTCATATCTATCGAACTTATCAATCAAATCATCAAACCGTCTGTCCAATTGTTCCAAAGATTCATTTTTCATGCACAAGAAATTTTCGAATCTTTTAATCCAAACATCCTTCTTATTCTTCTTATCAATCCAACATCCAGAAGTCCAAACGTTTAAATTTTTAAGATTCTCGTTTTCCTGTTCATCAAACATTTTATCCATCTTGAATCACCTGAATCACAAACAAACAAACACAATGAATTTAATCAAATTTGTCAAACAATCGAAAAAAAAATTTGGTCCTTTCGGATGGATCAATAGTCAATCGGATGATGTTGGCCCAATCGGATGAGATCAGCCCACTCGGATGTTTATCTTCGAACGGATGGAGATCCGGATGATGATTCGTCCGGATGGGGATCCGGATGGTGATTCGTACGGGTGGGGATCCGGACGAGTGTCTTATCCGTGCGAGTGGGGAATTCGCCCGAGTGAGTTGTCCGCCCGAGTGAATTATCCGGATGATGTGTGTTATCCGCACGGGTGGGAATGATGTTATCCGCGCGGACAAGTTGTCCGTGCGAGTGAAAATTTGTTCCGATAGGTCAACCCGGATATGTTATCCGCACGGATTGCCATCCGTGCGAGTAACCATTAACAGCAACATTCAACATATTTCAACTTTTTCGAACCACAAAAATTCAAATTTCTCACAAATGGCTAAGAATTAAGATTTGAAAATTTGTAGGCTTTTAGATCATGCATATTCGCACAACATATCCAAATTTTAGCCGATTTTAACCGTAAAATCTTGTTTAATTTTGCGTTTTTCAGTTAGAAACGTGAAAATATGAAAAGATGAAGAAATTGCTCAATTCTGATGCGATTTTGGATCTGAAATTGATGAAATCCTGTGCGAAATCGTGTGATTGATCTGAGCAATCGATCTCCTGCTCTGATACCACTTGTTAGGACCCGGTTTTGACTCCAAACGATTGCGAACCGACCGTGCGACGTGCGGAATCCGTGCACGAACGAGACCGAACACACGAACAGTAATTATAACTGTGATTCTATTAATCAGATCTGAAATCGTACAAAGAACCGTGAATCACCTAGACACTTTCTCTCTCTAGTTTCTCTCTCTAGAACTAGATCTCTCAAAGTCACAAATGACTAAAAGTGTCCAAAAGTCCTAAACTCTAACCCTAACACATCTATTTATAGGCCAAGGCTTATAAGAGCTTTCCTCTTATTTACAATATTGCCACCTTGCCTTTTACTCTAGATATTACAATATAAGGCTATGTTTAAACTGTTTCAGCTACGGTCTTGAGATGACAGAGGCGATAGACATACTGTACTAACACTGTTCCACAAATTCAGTACGTTCAAACCCCTGTCCCTCAGGCACAAGTGCAAACTGTTGCACCTCAAACAGCTGCTCCAGCAGCAGTACAACCAGATCAGCAAAGCTTCTTCACTCAAGGCTTTGTTGACTGGAGCAGTATGCCTGATGAGCTTGGTGATGAAAATTTTGCACTCTATGCCTTTAATGAACCTTCTAATGATGAATTTTGTTTGATGGCATTAGAGTCAATACCAGAGGAGATTGAAACTGAAGGTGAACAGCTAAGTGCTGAAACAGTGGATGAGGTGACTGAAGCAGTGGATACTGCTGTGGCTGGTGAACTACTGCTGGGAGAAAGTTCAGGAAACCTGATTGAACCACTGACAGATCCATGGTCCGAAGAGGATAAAGAAGAAGAGGAAGAGAAGAAAGCAGGTGAGAAAGAAGTAAGAGCTGATGATGAAGAAAATCATCAATGTGATTGTGCAATGATGACTGCTGCCAAGGTATCTCCTCAAGTTCTTGAAAAACTGTGTTCTGACAATTGCATTATTGCTTTTGCTAACATCAAAGAGGTAAATGAAAACCTTCGGGATAAAATCTTAACTGATGAAGTCAAATTTGAAAGATCTTTAAAAGAACTTAAAAACAAATTGACTGAAAAGGAAAAAGAGATCAGCAGTCTGAAAGAAGAGCAGAGCATAACCAAAACCCAACTCCAAACTACGGTAGAAAAATACCAAGTTTGCAAAAAGGAGTTGGAGTCCACCCAGATCACCTGTGAAAAATGGGTGGAATCATGCAAAGGGTATGAGGTTATGCTTGAAAAACAGATTAAAAGCAATGTGAAATTTGGTGTTGGTTATAGAAAACATGATGATGAAAACACTGCTTTTGAAAAATCTGTTCAAACCACTGATGTAACAACTGAGTTCATCCCCACAAACAAGAATGGCCAAGAAGTGAAAATCACTGACAAACTTGGTAACAAAATCACACTTGACAGACCAATTGGATCCTCTACTTTTGAGGAGATTGAGAAATACCAATTTAAACCCACATGGTCTGATGAGCGTGATATTCTTGAAAATTTCAAGCCCATGGACTTTACAACCACTGATGGTGCTAAAGCTCCAAAAGCTAAGATCATTCCTCTCAAGGACATCCCAACAGAGGTTAAAAACTCTGTTGCAAAGGAGTTTGAGAAGAGAAAGAAGAGAGAAAAGATCAATAACTTGTTTTGTGAATTTTGTGAGAAAAGGAATCATCTAACAAAAGACTGTTTCCATTTAAAAGCATATGATTTGAAAAAAACAAGTGTCATTGTTCCGGCTGAAAGCTGCATAGTCTGTGGTAAAACAAACCACAAAACTCAAGCATGTGTGTATCTCAAAAACTTTGATGTGAAAAAGAATGAGTACATTGCTAAAACATCCTTGAGTCCATCAACATCATCTGTCAAATTCACCAAGAACCAACCACTGTTTGTGCCAGTTCAAACAGCTGTCACAAAACAGCTGAACCAAACATCTGTCAAAAGAGATGTTCAGGTTACTGATGCACCCCCTGCCAATCAATACAAAAGAGGTAAGGAGAAACAGTCTTACCAAAGGATCCCACACGTTTATGAGACCTACAAAAGGCCCTCTAAACCTAAAGTAAATAGGAATCCTTTTGGTTATCAACAGGTGATTGGTCAAGACCCCCAACAGTGGTTAGCAAGAAACAGTCCTAAAACTGTCCAAACCCCTGACTTAACCACTGTCCATCAATCTGCATCCATCCCAGACACTGTTGAGACCCCATCCAAAGCCTTATTGGCTTTGGAAACCCTAATGAACTAATCCTTTTACTTCATGTGCAGGGAGCTTCTGCCTGCTTAGATAGCCTCTGGTATGTTGATAGTGGAGGCTCCAGGCACATGACTGGATGTAAAGCCCTACTCAAAGATTTCAAAATTCATGGAGGGGGTGATATATCCTTTGGGAATAACAGTAAAGGGAAAGTTCTGGGGTCTGGTACAGTAAAGTCTGGCAATGTAAAATTTGAAAATGTCAATCTGATAGACAGTCTGAAATTCAACATCCTGAGTGTTTCACAAATGGGTGATAAGGGGTATGGGTCATTCTTCACAAAGGAGTGTTGTAGGATTGTTGGACCAGAAAAGGTCAAAAAGATTGAAGCAATAATAAAAACTGGTCAAACAAAACTTGTTGCTCAAAGAAGTGGCAATGTTTATGTTGTTGATATGTCAAAAGAGTGTCCCAGAGCTGATGCCTGTCTGTTCTCAGCTGCCTCTAACAAAGAGACAGAACTTTGGCACAGAAGACTGGGACACACAAATCTTAAGACAATCACTGAAATTTCAAAAAATGGGTTGGTAAGAGGCCTACCACAAAAATTGTTTTCATGTCCTGAGCATTGTGTTTCCTGTTTAAAAGGAAAACAACATAAAAGCTCTTTTAAGTCCATTGAAGAGTCCAAAACAACCCAGTGTTTGCAAATGCTGCACATGGATTTGTTTGGCCCAGTTCAAGTCATGAGTCTCAAGAAGAAAAGATATTGTTTGGTTATTGTTGATGACTTCTCTAGGTTTACATGGACTTTCTTTTTACACTCAAAAGATGAGACTGCAGGCATTTTGCAAGACTTTGTGACACAAGTTGAAAAGCAATTTGACCTTCCAGTAAAAGTCTTCAGGAGTGACAATGGCACAGAATTCAAAAATAAGGAGTTGGATGCCTTCTGTGTGAAGAAAGGGATTGTAAGGCAGTACAGCATCCCTAGAACACCAGAGCAAAATGGGGTAGTTGAAAGAAAGAACAGAACTTTGATTGAGGCTGCCAGAACCATGCTTGCTGATTCAGGTTTGCCATTAACATTTTGGGCAGAGGCAGTAAACACTGCTTGCTATGTCCAAAACAGAGTTTTAATAAACCCCAGGCACTAAAAGACTGCCTATGAAATTCTGTATAAAATCAAACCACTGATCTCATACTTCAAGGTATTTGGCTGCCCATGCTTTATTTTGAACTTAAAAGACTCCATTTCAAAATTTGCAGCCAAAATTGATTGTGGTTATCATCTGGGATACTCAACCATTGCCAAGGCCTACAAAGTGTTTAATACACGGACCAAGGCAGTGGAGGAGACCTTGAATGTAAAGTTCAATGAACTTTCATCAATGAAAATCCCAGCAAATCCAGCAGATCTGTTTGATCTTGATAAATTCACTTTTGAAAATACTGATGTCAAGACTAACAGTGCAGGTCCATCAGAGGATTCAACATCAGACTATAGGTATGATATTATCATCCCTCAAAGGTCTGCCAAAATGGGAAGAGCAGCAGATGTTCAAAACAGCTGTCAAAGCTCAACCACTGCTACCTCAACAGTTGTTGACCAAAGTAGCCCCTTAACCACTGCTTCCACATCAACAAACACTGCTGACAAAAGTCCCCAAACAGTGGATAAAAGTCAACATGTGTTCACACCATTACCTCCTATTCCACCACCTTTTGAAGCCATTGCTGGATCATCAAAGTCACCAGCAGTGGTTAGCTCAGATGATACACATTTGCAGCCTTCACCAACAAATGCCATCATTCCATACCAAGGAGATCTAATCTTCTTGAGATCCCATCCACCTGATCAAATCATTGGCAACATCAATGAAGGGGTGCTCACAAGAAGCCAAACCCAAAACATCTGTCTTGTTGCTGGTTTTCTATCACTTCATCAGCCAGTCAAGTACCAAGAGGCACTGAAAGACAACAGCTGGGTAGAAGCCATGCAAGAGGAGCTCCAACAGTTTAAAAGACAACAAGTATGGGAGCTTGTACCACTGCCAGAAGAGGTTAGTCCCATCGGCACAAAGTGGGTCTTCAAAAACAAAACTGATGAAAGGGGCATTGTTGTCAAGAATAAAGCCAGGCTTGTGGTTCAAGGTTACAGACAGGAAGAGGGGATTGATTATGATGAAACTTTTGCCCATGTAGCAAGATTGGAAGCTATAAGACTGTTCCTGGCCTTTGCTGTCAACCACAACATGAAGGTTTTCAAATGGATATCAAAAGTGCTTTCCTCTATGGTACAATTCAAGAAGAGGTGTATGTCTGTCAACCTCCAGGTTTTGAGGATCCATTTTATCCAGATCATGTCTACAGGCTGAACAAAGCCTTGTATGGCCTGAAACAAGCACCTAGAGCCTGGTATGAAACTTTTTCCAACTTCCTACTCTCAAATGGGTTCAAAAGAGGTACCATTGATAAAACACTATTTCTAAAATGGAGAAGGAAGGATTTAATGATTGTCCAAATTTATGTAGATGACATTATTTTTGGAAGCACATGCAACAAAATGTGTGAAGAGTTTAGGGAACTCATGACAGCTGAGTTTGAAATGAGTGCAATGGGTGAGCTGCAATGCTTTCTTGGTCTCCAAGTTCAGCAACTGCAAAATGGAACTTTCATTCATCAAAGAAAATATGCTAAAGAACTTTTGAACAAATTTTATTTGAATGATTGTAAACCATGCAGCACACCCATGGTAACAAATAAGCTTGTCATGTCTGATGAAAAGGATGAGCTGATTGACCAAACACTTTATAGAAGCATGATTGGGTCTTTATTGTACCTAACTGCATCTAGACCAGACATCATGTTTGCAACATGTGTCTGTGCAAGAAGTCAATCAGCTCCCAGAAAATCAAATCTCATTGCTGTAAAAAGGATCTTGAGATACATAAAAGGTGCTCCCACACTTGGTATCTGGTATCCAGCTAATGGGAATATCAAGCTTTCAGGTTTTTCAGACAGTGACTTTGCTGGATGTCACACCACAAGGAAGTCCACATCAGGAGGGTGCCAGTTTCTAGGTGATTGCTTGGTTTCATGGCAAAGCAAAAAGCAAGCAGCTGTTTCAACATCCACTGCTGAAGCTGAATACATTGCTGCTGCAAGCTGTACAGCCCAACTCCTATGGCTTCAAAATCAGTTGCTGGATTTTGGTATCACTGCGTTAAAGACACCACTCATGTTAGATAGCCAGGCAGCAGAAAATATCATCAAAAATCCAGTTTCCCATTCAACCACCAAGCACATCGACATCAGACATCACTTTGTGAGGGATTGCTATGAAAAAGGTTTGATTTCTCTGCATCATGTTCCAACTAAAGACCAGCTGGCAGATGTGCTCACAAAAGCATTAGATACTGCCACCTTTGAAAGTTTGGTCTCTAGGATTGGCATGCTAAACATGGAATAACAAGCAACATCTTGTTTTTCTATGAATAAAAGCATTAAAATGTTTTCAGAAAATCAAAAATCCATCCTTAAAAATAGCTAAAAATGAAGTTTTCATTAAAATCCTTAAAAGTCTGATAACCACTGCTTGCTCAAAAATCTGCTCTACTTCAAAGTCTGTCCACTGCTGAAAGCCATCCTTTGTCCTCTCATTTCCTTGATAAACTCTGTTGTTCAAAAGCAGTGTCTTATCCACTGATATGCTATCCACTGATAGTGAAAATCATCCACTGCTTCCATTTTACCGTTGTAACCACTGCCTTCATCAGTATCTTTCATAAAAGTACTGTCCTTCATTTCACCAGGGGTTGGCATGTGGGCAATACATTGTGGTCAGGCCTTTTGTAACCGCTGCCATGTCATCATTCACTTTTTCCCCATAAAACCCCCACTTCACACCAAAAACAGGGTTTTACTGTCGAATTTAATTCTCTACAATTCTCTTCTCAAAGCAGTTTTTCTTCAAATTCCTTCACAACTTTCTTCGATAATCATCTCCAAAATGACAAAATCGAAGCCATCTGCAAAACCCACTTCCAAATCATCTTCAAAAGAGGTCTCTCAAAAGGCTAAACTCACTGAAATTCTACACAAACCATCTCACAATCTTCTGGGTCTTCTCACAAAACCCGGCACCACAAATATTTTCAACTCCATCATTGATACCATCTCCGCATCAAAGTACAAAACTTTGTTAACAGCGGATGCACCAATTTACTTGACAACCCAAAGAGAGTTTTGGAAGAATGCAACCCTTGAAAAACAAGGAGACACTGTAATAGCCATTAACTCTTCTCTAAAGGGTAAAGATGTCAAAATCACACCACAATCCATCTCAGAGGTCTTTCAACTCGATGATCAGGAAGGTAAAATTACTTTTCCCAAAAACGAGTTAAAAATGATTTTCTGGAAAGAGGGTATAATACAGAAGTGAAAAAGGACACCTTACAAAAAGGTTACTTCCCTTCTGCAACAAGGTTTTTATTTCATACCCTTCTAATGTGTGTTTCAAACAAAACCACTGCTTTTAATGAAATACCATTAAAAATTCAAAATCTGGGATATGCTATTCTTCAAGAAGAAAATTTTAATTATTCCCGGGAAATTTTTAATGATCTGGTTAAAAATGTTGAAACAAAATCATTCTTACTGTTTCCCAGGTTTTTAAGCTATTATTTTGAAAAGAAATTCAGTAAGGATGATATTACTGAAATAAACCAAGGTGACTCTTTACAAATGCACAGCTTAACTGCTGAAACTTTTACACGAATGTCAACACCTTGCAAAACACAAGCAGAGGTGCCTGAGCAGAATTTAGCAGCTTCCACTGCTCCTCAGGTATCTGCTGCTGAGCCCACTGCTCAAGGTGATCAAAGTAGCAACACAACTGCTTTGAAACCCACACCTAAAATCACCAAAAAGCCACAGAAAAAGAAAACTCAAAAACCCCCCAAACCTATCAAAAAGGCAACTCTGGAGGATGAGATACCAGAGCAACTGCCTGTGACAACACAAAAGTCACAAGAAACCACTGCTGCTTCTTCCTCACAGCAGTTGGTACAAATATCTCAACCCATAACCAAACCTCCTCCTGTTTCTTCTCAAAAAGAACAGGTTGTACACATTGGGACACCACATTATGATGCTCTGGAATCACTCGTTTCCATCATCCACAGCCCAATGCCCGGGGCAAATTCTCTTCTAACCCCAAACATCACATCCACAATTCCCCCACCAACTAAACTTCTGTTGGATGCAATTGATTTGAACCAGGCACTAACCAGTCCTTCTCAATCACCTATCAATGAGAACATGCCTCAACAAATGACTGGGTCTGATGTATCAATCTTTGCTAACCCACCAACACAACCTGAGTAGGTTACACCCCTTGAGTTACAAGTAACTCTTGGTGGTAATCCAAGTGAAGCAGCCACTACAACTGTTGAACCCACTGGTTTACATTTGGACAGTGGTTACATTAATAAGACTTCCTTGGAGGCAATTCCTTCCATAGCACCTCTGACATCTACCAGTGGATTCTTTTTTACCATTGGCAACATCAAAAGATTGTCAAGTGTTGAAGGAAGAAGACCCCAGTACCAAGACAAAGGGGCATCAGTGGTTAATGTTTGGAGTACACTCCCTACCTCAACCACTGATAAAACCACTGCTAGTGGGAAATCAGATGATCCCATTAAATTGGGTGATGGTTTAAAATATTTGGAATTGACGGAACGCGTTGATAAACTGGATACTTCAGTTGCAGATATCAAAGACATGCTGCAACAGCTGTTGAAGGTACAAAAGCAGCAATCCACTGTTGTTCCACCTCAAGCACCTGCTCCACCACAAGCACTTGCTGCAAATGAGCTCTGGAATCTATTTCAACCTTTTCTCCAACAACAAAAACAAATGGCTGATCAGCAACATGAAATACATGTCCAAAAGCTGAGAAACATCATGGAGTCTAGGTTCAAGAACACACAAGCTGACATCAAGGCTCTCAAGGCCCATTTATTAAAAACCACTGGCACTGCTCCTCCAACATTTCTTTTTATTGGTCAACTTCCCCCAGATAATACCAAAAAGGGGGAGAAAATTTAGGAGTGGAAAAAGAAGGGAATAGATGATGGTCTTTACATTGAACCAGAAAAAGATGCCTTGACCAGAAATATTCCTTTGCCAGATGGTAGCAAAAAGGTTGATGTTACCCAAGAAGCACTTGATGAAGGAGTAGCAAGTGTAAAAAGGGATAGAGCGGCAAAGGATATTTCAAGATGGAATGAGGAGAAAAGAGCTTACATGGAGCTGAATGCGCAGGGTTGTTCTGGGCTAAAGGATGTTCAAAATCCTGAGCTAAAAGGAAATCTCACTAGAAAAGTGAAGAAACCCAAGTCCACACCATCCAGAATTCCAAAGCATACTCCAAAGCCACCATCCAAAAGCCACCAACATCAATCCTCCATCCAAACAACTGTTGTAACTCCTGCTGTATCAACTACTGCTGGTACTTCAGAGGTTTCAACATCTGTTACCACTTCAACACACACCACTTCAACACACACCACAACCACTGTTTCACCACCACCACCATCACCACCAAAAACAATATCACCACCATCACCTCCTGCCAAAAAGTAGAAGACAGCAGATGTTACAACATCTGCTGTAATGACAACAGTGGTTGAAGCACCAGTTATTTCAACAGCTGTCTGTCAACCACAAACCACTGCCTCTCAAACTACCACCACTGTTCCACCCAAAGCACCATCAGTCCCTCCTCAAACAAAAAGGAGAAGGCTAATTTTAAAAGATGATGACACATCTCCACCACCAACTTCTTCAAAATCATTGTCACTTGTTACAATACCCAAGCCTGTTCCTCTCTCATCAGCACATGTTCAACAGCCCTTAGCTCCTGCAGGTGTTCAATTTCCTCTTGAGCTCATAGCAGTCAGAGAAGAAATCAAGTCCTTTTATTATGAGGATGACCCTGCTAAAAGGAGATTGCCATCAGTTAAAGGATATCCCAGGCCTAACAATATTGAAGAATACTTGAAAATCAAGGCTAAGCAAGCAGGGGATATCTCAAAAAGAAATACACAAGGGAAATCTGATAGAGAAATACAGCAGAATTATCAATACTTGCTCACACAAGTCAGATCCCTAGAACAGTTTGCAAAAAATGTATGTCAACAAATTTCAGAAAGAGCAGATGAAACTCTAAGAAAAGGCTACATTGAAAGCATTATGTCAACCAAAAAGTACAAGGGAGAAAAGCACATGTACAAGGAGTGGACCATTCCTGAGCTTGAACAAGAAGCAGCCAGGATTCAAGAAATGATCAAGAATAAGGTCAAACACACTCCTCCAGAATGGGCAAAGTACAAAAAGAATGTGCCTGAAAAATCACTTGAGCTGAAGAGAATGAAAGAGGAACTGGTTGCTGCTGATTATGGGTCTAAACATCAAGTGGCAAGATGGAAAGAAGATACAGTCAGGGCCACCTACAAAAGGTTGGAGGAACTAAGAAAGAAAGATCCCACAGTTCCACAAAGACCTGACTATCCTGAAGCAGAGGTTTCAAAAAGACCATCAAAGCTGCAAATCAGGAGAGCCACTGCTCCAACTGGTGTTGCCATCTATAAAAGAAGGCCACACAAACAGTCGGGTGCTGAAACCATTCAAGAGCTCATAGAAGGAGATGCCCTTGTAAAAGAAGGCATCAAGAAAATGATTGTAGAAACTCTTGGATTGGATCAACCTGCAAGTACTGCTCAAACAGTCATCAATAGGCCAGCTTCACCAAATACCTCTTCAAATAAAAATCTCCCAAGAAACCCACCAGGCTCAAAAGTACTAAAGTGGGAAACTGACAAACAGACCCATGTATTGACTATGTTCAGGTCTGATGGAGAAGTGAAGAAAATAACAAGGGAACAAGCTCTTGGCCTGAGTCTTGAAGATATGCAGGATCTCCTTGATCTTCTACTTGGTAGGGATGAAGATGACACAGATGCCCTAGACTTTGAGCTACAACTTAAAGGTCAGATAAGGGAACTGTTGATGAGGCAATAAAAGTTCCACAATAATGAAGAGTTTTGGCATTATCTGTTCCAGGGGGAGATTGTTAGGATCGAACCCAACCAGAGGAATAGATAATTAAAGCCAAAACTGGATCAGGGCAGTGGATCCAAAATAAGCTACAACTTAAAGGTCAGATAAGGGAACTGTTTATGAGGCAATAAAAGTTCCACAATAATGAAGAGTTTTGGCATTATCTGTTCCAGGGGGAGATTGTTAGGATCGAACCCAACCAGAGGAACAGATAATTAAAGCCAAAACTGGATCAGGGCAGTGGATCCAGAATAAGCAGATGTTACATACAAGTCTCTCCCCTTGAAAGTGGTTTCAACATCTGCTGACCTCCTATCTACTGATCGTGCAAACTACTGACCTCCAAACTGCTGATCTAGTAAAGCCCTGATGAAAGACTAAAGCTCTGCTGATTCAATCTACTGCCTTGAGTCAAGCACTGCTGATCCGGACAAGTACTACTGGGTTCACAGCAGTGGAAGGATGCAGCAGTTATTAGATGTCTTTTATGTAATGAAATGTAATAGCAGTAGTTAGCATAAGCAGTGTTTGTATTGATCAGAGGTTAGAGTTTGTTAGGAGGTTAGATGTCACTTTCATGGTGACGTCAGCTTAGATGCTCAGTGGTTTGCTAGTGCCTTTAAATAGAACAGTGCTCTGTACTGTTCTATTAGCTCTTTGCAAAATCGTCTTCTCTGCACGAACAAACACTGAGCTCTGGCTGAAGGGGAGTTTGTATTAAGCATTGCATTGTAATCGTTGTTGAAATTAAATTCAATCTTTCGGTTCTTTGTGAAAAGTGTTTGATCAAAGCAATACTCTCATTTGATTGTATGCAAAGTTTGTTTCCATCTTAATTCCGCTGCACAACTCATCCATCTTCATTCTAATTCAAACGAAAAATACAATCAAAACCAAACTCTGATCCAACAGATTATTAATATTAAATATGGTGGTTTTACTCTGATAGACATTTCCTAACTACGGTCCTGATGTAAATTCCGCTGCCAAATTAACAAGCTGGTACCACCACACTCGCGTCCGCCCATTCCCGGGACAGATAAGGGATCGGGGGTTGCGACAACAGTAAAATTCTATTGTTTCTAAAAATCATTCACAACTTGTAAACATTCACATCCATTGATCATATATCTCTTTTAACTTGAACCTAATCACCTTAAAAACTATATCATTTCATCTCATTCATTTGACATCGACTTCTTGAACTAATTCAGTTGAACCCTTAAGCCCTATTTATTGTAAAACACGTATTCCTTTGAATATATCTTAAAACTGTTCTTATTGACTAAGATGTGACATAACTCTAAAAGAGATATCGTAGCCCAAATCTCGAGGACGAGATTTAAAACAAGGTGGGGAGGATGTAACGACTCGCCCAAAAATGTTCTAAAACGCTCCGTAAGTGAAAACCCGGACCCCTGAAACCCTAATGTTCATGAAAAACCAAAAAATTTAGAAATTTGGATTTCACGCGGGCCGCGTAAGACATAAGGGAAGTCTACGCGGGCCGCGATAGATCGAAAATCAACGGATAAGCATGAAGGCCACGTAGCATGACACGCGTTGACCAGACGTCTACGCGGGCCGCGTAGGTGTTCCTTCGAGTTTACGCGGGCCGCGACGCGCCCCAGTTTCAGCCTATAAATAGAGGACGATAGTTTCATTTCAAATCGTTCAATTCTTTTCTTTCTCTTGTTCTCTTGTTCTGTCATTCTAATGTCAGAACTTCTAAATCCCAAAACTCTGCCCGTATTAGGGTAATAACTCTAATCACTGGTACGATACTTTATCCGATCGATTAAAATCAATCCAATGGATGTTTAAGTGCTGCCAATATTTGGCTATACTTTGTCATTCGTTGTGAGTTTTGATCTCGTGATTATCGTTAAAGTTGAATTGAGTAATACACTAATACGAGTTCCATTGTAGCTAGAAATTAGAACTTGTAACTAGGGAACTACTAAGCTAGAATACTTAGCGATTAAGTAAACTTAATAGTTAAGGAAAACTTAGTGGTTAAGTAAACTTAGTAGTTAAGATAACTTAGCCGTTAAGAAACCTTAATAGATAAGTTAAACTTAATCAGCTAAGTAAGATTAATTAATCAGTTAAGTATGATTAATTAAGTTAAGTATGATTAATTAATCAGTTAAGCAATATTATTTAAGCTAAGCAAGATTAATTAAGCTAAGTAAGATTAATTAAGTAAGTAAATTAAACACCTAAATAGATATACATGAAAATAAATATATATGAGATAGATAATATCAAAGGAAGGTGCAAGGAAGGTATAAGAAGATATATATATATGGGTAGGAAGCTTCCTAGAAAATGTATAGGTAACTTCCTAGAAAAGCTATATGAAATTTCCTAGAAATTTCATATTTCCTACCTATAAATAGGAAGCTTAGGATTCATTTTTCTTTGCTCATTCCTTCTATTCTTCTCTCTATACGTTGGTGTTCTAACCAATAATCACCAATGCGATGTTCTGTCCGATCGATTCGGGAACCAACTAACGAATGCCAAAGTGCTGTACTTTGTGAATTTCGTTAAACGAATGCCAAAGTACTGTCTAAATAAGACTATACTTTGTGAATTTCGTTAAGGTTCTGATCTCGTGACCATCGTTAGGTTTGATGTGGTTTTACACTAATGCGTATTCCACTCTGTTAAACTAAATGTTTAACTACCCGAAACTCTACACCATACTCTTACAATCAAAATGGATGCTTAATCATCAGAAGATTCAGAACTGTAAAGTAGATGCATGTTTAATCAAGACTATATGCTAACAAGGTGAGTCATTCTCTTTTTATCAACAATGTTTTACAATACTCCAATTACTTTCAAAAGTTATAATTACAGGGATTAAGTCGTGGTTATCTTGAATCACTGGCTAGTGTGGTATTGTGCACATTACTAATTTCTCACGGTTAGGTTCATCAACCTAACAGTGATAATCATCACTACTTGGGTGAAAGGACCCAATAGTGGTATGACCATCGTCACCAGGGTGTGACACGGCGCCAGATAAAAATAAGATAGTAGCCATTGTAATCGCTCTTATGCTGTAATTTATAACAATGTGTCTTTTTGTACAAACTGAATGAACTCACCAGTATTTCCTGCTGACCAAATGTTTTTAAAACGCGTTTCAAGTAATTACAGTAGATCGGAATAAGAGTTGGATACGGCACCAAAAGGCTTACAGGAGTGGCTTAATTTATCAATTAAATTAAATTAAGAAAAGTTGTTTTATGTATTCGGGTTTATCCCATATTAAAGCTACTTTTCAAAACATGGTTTTATCCCATCTATTTAATAAATAAAATCCGGTGTTTTCTAAACTCTGATATTTTTCCTAACTCACGGTCCTGATGAAATTTCCGCTGCAGTACTTTTCTAAATAACCACCGGTACCACTGAACTGGTTCGCGGTTCCCGATTCCGTCCAGTGTGGGGTCGGGGTCGTGACAAGACCAACTGCTGATCACGAATACTCCCCATTGCAACTGGTCTCCGGACGAGAACCAAGTTTGTCCCACCTTAGAATTTTTGGTTGCGCGGTATACGTACCAATACCGCCACCACAATGTGGTTTACAGCACGATATGCTGACTGTCATTTTGATGAAACAATGTTCCCAGTCTTAGGGGGAGATAAGGACAGAGAAAGACTGGTAACACAAGAAATAACGTGGAATGCATCATCGCTATCAAATCTCGACCCCCGAAGTGGTCAATGTGAATATGAAGTCCAAAAGATTATACATTTGCAAAGAATAGCAAATGAATTACCAGATGCATTCACAGACATGAATAGAGTGACAAGTTACATGTACCAACATCAAATGCACCTGCTCGAATTGAAGTAATCCCGGAAGCGATTACTATACAACGAAAACGTGGGAGACCAATCGGTTCCAAAGATAAGAACCCACGAAAACGAAAAGAGCACAATGACGCAGTTGGTGAAAACTCGCAAAAAGTTATAAATGAAACCCCGGCAGAGGTAAATGTCCCGGAAGAGACAACTATAATTCTAGAGGAAAATGAAGTTTCAGAAGAAACACCGGTACCGAACGAAAATGAGATCTCTATTAATTATGTACAAGATAGTACAATGTGGAACCGGAATAAAACACGTGTTGATGATATATTCACATATGCTATAGCAACGAATGTAATCAATGAAAATGATTATGTACCTAAAACTTTAGAAGAGTGCATGCACAGAAATGATTGGCCAAGATGGCAAGAAGCCATAAATATCGAATTAAATTCGCTCGAAAAGCGACATATTTTCGGACCTGTAGTCCGAACACCCATAGACGTCAAACCAGTAGGTTATAAATGGGTGTTTGCAATAAAGAGAAATGAAAAGAATGAGATTGTGAGATATAAGGCTCGACTTGTAGCACAAGGGTTTTCCCAAATCCCAGGAGTTGATTATGAGGAAACGTATTCCCCTGTAGTGGATGCGATAACCCTTAGGTTCCTAATCGGCCTAACAATCTCTGAAGGACTTCATATGAGACTAATGGATGTCGTCACCGCATACTTATACGGGACACTTGAAAATGACATCTACATGAAAATCCCTAAAGGATTAAAATTGACTAAACATTAAAATCAACACCTCGAGATATGTGTTCTATAAAGCTCCAGAGATCTTTATATGGTCTCAAACAATCTAGTCATATGTGGTACAATCGACTCAGTGAATATCTCGAAAAAGAAGGATACAATTCTGATGTAATCAGTACATGTGTCTTTATAAAACGATCACTCTCAAATTTCACTATAATAGCAGTCTATGTTGACGATATCAACATCATCGGATCTCCTGAAGAGATAGAGAAAGTTGCTCAGTTGTTAAAGAAGGAATTTGAAATGAAAGATCTTGGTATGGCAAAATTATGCATCGGACTATAATTTGAGTATCTGTGGAATGGCACATTTGTCCATCAATCAAACTACATCCAGAAGATGTTAGTACGTTTCAATATGGATAAAGCACATCCGTTTTGGCGTACCTATGGTTGTCCGACTGCTAGATCCACACAAGGATCCTTATCGCCTTTAAGAAGAAGGCGAAGAAGTACTTGGTCCAGAAGTACCGTACTTAAGCGCGATCGGTGCCCTTATCTACCTTGCAAATAACACATGTAGACACTGGAATGGTGTAAAACATATAGACACTGGAATGGTGTAAAACATATATTCCGGTATATTTGCGGGACACAAGACTTAGGTCTTTTCTATCAGAAAGATCAAAAGTCCCAACTTGTTGGGTATGTCGACGTTGGATATCTATCAGATCCTCACAAAGCAAAATCTCAGACAGGCTATGTATTCACATACGGTGGCACAACAATTTCTTGGAAATCGACTAAGCAAACACTTACAGCAACATCATCAAATCATGCTGAACTGATAGCATTGTATGATGCTGGTCGAGAATGCGTGTGGTTGAGATCAATGATCAATCATATACAAGAAGCATGCAGATTAGAACAAATCAAGAAGGACCCGACGATTATCTATGAAGACGACGCTGCCTGCATAGCTCAAATAAAAGAAGGCTACATCAAAGGCGACAGAACAAAGCACATCTCACCAAAGTTCTTCTCAACGTATGACCTACAAAAAGAAGGAGAAATTGATATTCGTCAGATCAAGTCAAGTGAAAACCTAGCTGACCTTTTCACAAAATCACTACCTAGAAGCAGTTTTGAGTATTTATCGCAAAGGATCGGGCTTCGAAGATTGAAAGATGTTAGTTAAATTGAGGGGGAGCATTATACACGTTGTACTCTTTTCCTTGACTAAGTTTTATCCCATTGGGTGTTCTTAGTAAGGTTTTTAACGAGGCAGCATAATTGGTCCAGCAGTATTAGTTTATCTCATAGGTCCTGAAGTACCAATTTAACATCATCCTGACGTATTTTGTTAATTTGTGTATAATGAATAGTAATGTATATCTGAGGGGGAGTGTTACAAAATCAGATATACTCGTATACATAACTCCCACCATAACCGTTTTGTCAGTTACACATGAATGTATATTATTGTATGGAATGATGAAATGAGAATGGCTTCCAAATTTTACAATTCAATTTCCTATTAATTTCTTATCAAGTATATTATATTATATTATCGGTGGTGATTTTAGAATAAAAATTTACAGATATCTATTTTCTTTTGGGATACATTCACAGGTATTTTGCACTTCCTAAAAAAAAGTTGAGGACCACTTTAATAGATCCCCTGGAGGCCTAGATATTATTATTATTATTATTATTATTATTATTATTATTATTATTACACGTACTTTTAAAAGAATATACTTCTAAAATCTATCTATTATGTTTTTGTGGGACTCGAACACGCATCACTTTGATATGGATAAACACATGATGTCATTAGGCAAAAGAGACCATCGACTTATTATTTTATATTCAACTTAATATAGATAAGATATATTCATGAGTAAATTACAAAAAAATCGTCATTTATGTTGACACTAGATTGCAAACTATGTCCTTTGTACAAAATTGTACTCAATGTTTGCAAACCCTTGCACGTTATGTCATTTAGTCATAACTTAGTTAGTTCTCATGGTTAAATCTGACTAAAGAGACCCTATGTGAAGGCAAATTAGACTTTAACCCATTTATTTATATAAAACATATTTTTTAAACATAAAACAAAAAGAATTTTAAAAACGAAAACAATATAAAACCACCATCCATTTTACAACCATCATCACCGTTCATCTTAGCTTGTGGGTGATGGTGGTAGGCTAGTTTTAGTGAGAGAGAGAATGGTGGTGGTGGTGGTGGTGGTGGTGGGAGGTGGTGGTGGTGTGATATATATATAGGAGAATGATCCGTTAGGAACCACCCTTTATTGCGAGAACCGCGAGAACCAATGTGTAGACAACCAAAAAAATCTAAAAAACAAACAAATTTTTTTTTAATATTTTTTTATAAAAAAATCGCTACTTTTCGTCACAAAAAAAATTGTATTACGAAAATTAGCGATTTTTTATAAAAAAAAATATTTAAAAAAAAATTGTGTGTTTTTTAGAAAAAAAAAAAAATTGTTTTTGGGGGTTTAGCTTTATGGTTTAGTTTTTAGCATTTAGCTTGGGTGGGGTGGGGGGTTTAGGTTTGGGGGGAGGGGGGTTAGGTTTTTTTAGGTTTTTGGGGGATTGGTGGGGGTTAGGTTTTTTTATGTTTTTTGAGGGTTTAGCTTTATGGTTTAGGTTTTAGCATTTAGCTTGGGTGGGGGTTAGGTTTTTTTTAGGTTTTGGGTGGTGTAGTGGGTTTATTTTGTTGTGTTCACATTGTTCTCGCGGTTCTCGCAATAAAGGTGGTTCTCGCATGAACCCTGCCCTATATATATATATATATATGGTGGGGTTCTAGAGTGAACGCTACTGTATTTGCGAACTGAGTGAACAAATCCTGGCCATTGATCTACACATGTGTATGGCCAGGATCTCATCATCAAATCGTAAAATACACTAGTGTATTTCAACATCAAATCCTGGCCATTGATCTACACACATGTATGGTCAGGATTAGTTCACTCAGTTTGCAAGCTACACTAGTGTTTACTCTTGAACCTAATCCTATATATAGGATCAGGATTTAGGGAAAACGGTGAAAAGTGTGATAATAGTGAGAACGCTTATGGATCGTCAGATCCAAACAATCTATGGATTAGATTGGCCCGGTGGCGTTTTCATAAATAACATCAATGTTATTACGTGGACGCGCTTCATTAAGAGTAAAAAGGTCTTTAGACTTCTCTACCAAAAACGCCAAACTCATGAATAAAACGCCATTACATTCCCGCCTTAAAATAAAAAGAACACATCATCCTAATCTAAACGCCATTAAATATAAAACGTCAAACTTTGTTTTTAAACGATAAAGCAGAACAAACAGTAACTGAAAACGACTGAACTTAATTAATACCATTTATTATAATAAAATCCCGACTAAAATACGCGCCAAAAACATCCTATATAAACAACATCTCAGGCCTTCCATTAAACACACCGAACCGAAAACGCCATATTTTACTATATACCAATCATCTTATAAACGCCAAAAAACCCAAACATCAAACACACCAAACCCAACAACGCCATATTTTACAATATACCATTCATCTTAGAAAACGCCAAAAATCCAAACATCAAAGATTCCAATCGACGTTTCTTTTAGATACACTATTTTCTCAGTAAAACGCCAAAATTGGCAAACATCGTTTCTTGTATATTCAATATTGTTCTACGCGAAGTTTCGCAGAATGCATTGTTAGCTGAGTGGTGTAACTCAATAACATTTTGCTGCATGAAATGGACAAATCTTTAAGAAAAAGATGCTGATGTCAGACTTATGTCATTTTTTGTGCTTTGTTCTTGATGAATATTTGAATGGCATGAAGAGACGGATGACACTGATGAGTGGGTTGAAGATAAAGATGAAGATAAATATGAACTTCAAACAAAAAAACTCACGTCATTTTGTGCTTCCAAACGGCCACAAAAAAGCTGCTTCAACAACAAAAAAACAAAATGAAGCATACCAAAGTCAAACCGTCAGTGAAGATGTTTCAAAGAAGAAAAAGACCGGTGACAGTGAAGATTTGGAAGATGAATTGTTTCTATTTTTTTTTATTTTCTTTTTCAGTTGTTTGTTATGTATTTTTCAGCTGAGAACAAATACATTATTTCTCAAAAAAAAATAATAAAACGCCACACAAACAAATGCTTGTGAAACGGCATCATGCCATAAAACGCCCAAAACTCCCAAACTATAATAAAAATACTTTGAACAAGTATTATTAACAACTCAAAAAAACGTATAAAACAAGGTAGAAGAGAATAGAACAAAGTGTCATCTTTATGTAAACCACATTAAAAATACAAAACGTCAAAATCTCGAAAAGGTAACTACAAACAGTAAACTGAAACGATAAAACAGATGAAGTTGAACAAACTGTAACTACAAAACAGTAAACTGAAGGGACAGAAACTTTATTAATAACATTTATTATATTAAAAGTCACTCCATCGGAAATTGAATTTTTTTATCTTTTCAAAACGCCATATTTACCTGTTGAATTTATTTATCTTTTCAAAACGCCATAATTACCTGTCACTTTATATACTGCATCCTACATGTAAAAGTAGAACATGTAAACACAACTTAAACACTCTACACATTATCTAAAAACGCCACAAAAACAATATCTATGTGACACAAAAACGATTAATTCAACGATACTGATCTAAAAAGAAGACCAGTAAAACGCCAGGTAGTTATTGAATCTAACTAAATGCCAAAAAAATCTTAGACGCCAAAAATGAATCAGTATTGTGACACACGCATTGGGAAAAAGAAGATTAAAAAGACAAAAAAGCCCCTCGAACCCTGATTATATACGCGCCACGTGTTCCATCAGGATGCGTTCTCACACTTTAGGGCGTTTTCTCCTGATCTCATTTCTATATATATATGTGTGTGTGTGTGTGGTAAAATGACCAAAATACCCTCACATGGGGTTCACTTGGTCAGATTTAACCATGCAACCTAACTAAATTAAGGCTAAATGACATAACATGTAAGGGTTTGCAAATATCGAGTACGTTTTTGTACTTTTGAAGACAAAGGACATAGTTTACAATCTGGTGTTAACATAAATGACAATTTTTGTGATTTACTTTATATTCATTTAGCATTTAGCTTTGGCTAATAAACTAATTACTAATTTATTAGGAGATCTTAGGTTTATACATTTGATACTCTTGATTGAATGATGTATGTAGTTGGGACCAATTGATTTATGAGTGGTTCTTTTGTGTTGGACGCTAACACCACATGAGGTATGGACAAGAGGAGTTTTGCCTTTTACTTGACTGAGTTTGATAAAGTTAAAATGTTATCATAGATGTGCAATAACCCATTTAGAGTGAGAATATTTCCATAGCTACATGCCCTAAAGTTTATTAAGGTGGGGTTGCTTGAGAAAGTCTCTAAGCCTTTGCACATGCTCTTGATCGAAGACGTGATTCGAGCTTGTCTGGTGTATTCTATATAGATTAATTTGATGGGCCATGAACCAAAAGGATGCCGTGGTCTTAGGTAATGGCGGACCTAGAAATTTTTTATGAGGGGACAATCGGGGAGCTTAACCAAACTTTCATGGGAGAGACCTAGACTTTTGCGTAAAAATAACACTAATTTTTTTATGGGCCTGGCACGGTTGCCCCCATGGTTTCTTACTGGGTCCGCTAGGTGGTATTTTCCACTTGGTGGAGGATTTGGACTCCTACTAGTACTTGTGAGTTCTGTGCATGAACTCATACGTATCTATAGTTGACTAGGGTGGTGACTAGACAACTTGAAGGTTTCTAAGTTCTTCCTGAATAGAAGATATATTTTTGCAGGCTCACACCAGTTGCATGAGTGTCAGGGCCGGCCCAAGGGTAAGCCAAATGAGGCTTGGACCTTGGGCCACCAAAACTATAGGGCCTCCACAATTTGATGAAACCACAGTCCATTTATAAAAGATTTAGTGTATGGGTTATCAACAGATTGATGGTTGGTGGTGTAGTGGTTTTGTGTATGTATGGATGTTGGTGAGGCTCGGGTTAGAATTTCGGGTTTAGCATTTTTTTCCTTATTTTTAAATTTTAACACAATCTTTCAAATAATTACACTTGGGCCCTTCAAAGTTTAACTTTCAGTTACATACATTTTTTTTGGGAAAAAGGCCACAAGATTTTTCTTCGCCTTAGGCCATCAAAATGGTTGAGCCGGCCCTGATGAGTGTTTAACGTAATCCTGGTTCATTTAAATATCTATATGCATGTTATACATGTTTGTTATAATTGTCTGCAATGACATTCATTTAAATGGTTTTCATAGTTCTAATATATGAGGTCCTCTTGCTTGCTCTAGACTTCGTGGATTAAACAATGTATTAGTTTCTATTGGAACGTGAAGGTGTACTATTTGACCACAAATTTCTTATGTTTGTCGTTTTGAGGTTAATCAAGGGCTAAATCTCTTTTTTTTTTTCATCTAGTGGCATACATGCACAATTTCACTTGGATTTTCTTTCAAACACACTTGATTGGTGATATTAGTCTTTTGTAAGTAAAAAAATAAGATTGAAAACTTCATCATGCACAAAAATTTACTATAGGTCAGGATGACCACATCTTATCTCAAAAAAAAAAATTATTGGCATGCAATTTAATTAGGTATTTGATGGCAATGGGTCGGGTTCGGATAATCCTATATCCATACCCAGTTGTAAAATCGTGCCCCATACCTGACCCAATGTCCATCGGGTATTTATCGGGTAACTATCCATCGAGTATCGGGTATACCCATTAGTTTGTTAAAGATATACGTTGGGATTTTCAAATACATTTCTTTACTATTATAATCATTATATATTATACAACTATTATAAACAAAAAATGTACGTTACATACATATAAGTTTTATCATAAATTAAAAAACGTACATTACATACATATAAGTTTTATCATAAATTAATAATAATTTTATAATACTTATACAATCATATGTATATACTTCACAACATTCGAAATATATTATCCGTACTAAAAGAAAATTTATTTTTTCACATTATGAACATACTAAAATACATCACTAATAGACAAAGGTTAATGAAAAATGAAAATATAAACTAAATAATTCAAGTATATGACCGTATATAGTTCGGGCAAACAGGTATGTGGTTTCGGGTAATCGGGTTGAGTATCACCTAATCCCATACCCGTCCCATACTTGCGAAAATTTTTAAAAATAATCCCATACCCAGCCCAATACATGTCGGGTATCGGATATACCCGTCCCATTTTTGTCGGGTTTCGGGTATAACCATCTAGCTCGGGTATTTTTGCCATATCAAACCAATGAGGCATGTTAGAATTAAATGTATGTATTGTCACATAATGAAATTGTTTCATTATATAAATGGGTTCCTTTTATAAAATTGTTGCAAGAATTAAATATATACACGTAAATATATGTAAAATAAAGGACAAATCAGTACCTAAAAATTTTTACTTAACAACTGGGGCAACTCGGAATTCAGGTGGGCAACAGTGGATGCTCGAGGGAGATCGGGAGGTCTCATTAGTTTATGGAACCCGGCAGTTTTTTCTGTGTTAACGGTGTCTAAACACGTTTCGTGTTTGGTGACGACGGGGAACTTGGTTGGGTCGGGTTTAACGCTCAATGTGGTTAATGTTTACAGTCCGGTTGACTCGGTAAAAAGAAAGGAGTTGTGGGTGGAATTAGAGTGTTTAAAGCTGTCAGGTACAGGTGCGTGGATTTTGCTAGGAGATTTTAATGAGGTTAGGCATCCAGAGGAAAGAAGGCACTCGAAATTCGATTACACAGGAGCTCTAGCTTTTAATGATTTTATTAGAAGAGCGGGTCTTCTCGAATACGCTATGGGAGGGGCCAGTTTTACCTATTTAGCAGCGGATGGATCGAGCCTTAGTAAAATTGATCGAATACTTGTTTGCGACGAGTTCATGTTGAAGTGGCCAAACGCAAAGCTTTCAGCCTTAGATAAATATTTATCCGACCATTCTCCTTTGTGTCTCTTGTGCGAGTTTGCGGATTTTGGCCCCGTGCCATTTCGTTTTTACAACTCGTGGCTTGAGTCGCCTGATATTCAGGATATTGTTTTAAAAGTGTTGGCTAATCCCACAAGGACAAACCTTGCTGATGTGAAACTTTGTGGGATTTTTAGTTTGTTGAAAAAAAGTTGTAAAGAATGGAGGGCGAAGGTAAAGGAGCTGGAAAAAGGTGAATTTGCTGAAGCAATTTCGGGTCTAAATGATCTGGAGAAGTTGGCAGTTACAAGACCATTATCAAAGATGGAAAATGAGAAGCGGGTGCAGTGGAAATTGCATATAAGAAACTCAGAAAAAAGAAAACTAGACGATCTGAAACAAAAGGCAAAAACCGACTGGGTGAAATTGGGTGATGAAAACTCTTCGTTTTTTCATCGAGTCATTTCTATTCGTAAAGCGCGCAATAAAATTGGAGCTTTGATTTTCAATGGGGAGACTATTTCAGACCCGAAAAGGCTTAAACATAAGGTAAGAGCGGCGTTTAGCAAAAAATTCAAGGAATGTAATTTTAGCAGACCAAGTTTGATTCCGAACGATTTTAAATCAATTGATCTGGAGTCGGGGGAAGAGTTAATTGCAAAGTTTGGCTTAGACGAGATTAAACGAGCAGTGTGGGATTGTGGAGGCGACAAGGGCCCGGGCCCGGATGGTTTTACGTTTAAGTTTGTTAAGCGTTTCTGGAACTTGATAAAACCTTTCTTTGTTGAGTTATTCAGGCAGTTTCATGAGAAGACGTTCATAAACAAGGGGTGTAATTCTTCGTTTGTTGCTCTCCTTCCGAAGGTGGCTGACCCACAAGAGTTAAACGATTTTAGACCAATTTCTCTTATCGGGGTTGTTTACAAAGTGATTGCAAAGGTTCTTGCCAACCGAATCAAACCGACGTTACCTTCTATTGTCTCCCCGATGCAATCTGCTTTTGTGGAAGGCAGGTACATTCTGGATGGGCCTCTAATGGTGAGCGAAATAATATCTTGGGCGAAGAGTGTAAAAAAAGAGATTTTTATTTTCAAAGTGGATTTCCAAAAGGCTTATGACTCGGTTAGTTGGAATTTTTTGATTTCAAATCTCCGAGCTATGGGATTTCCAAAAAAATGGAGGAAATGGATAGGAGCTTGTCGTAAGTCGAGTAGAGCTTCGGTTTTGTTAAATGGGTCCCCCACAAAGGAATTTGTCATGACTAAAGGACTTCGTCAAGGTGACCCTTTATCGCCTTTTCTTTTTGTTTTAGTACTTGAAGCTTTGAGCATTGTTATGAACCGTGCGGTTGAAGTGGGTATTTTCCATGGGGTTAAACTCCCAAAGGAGGGACCGATTATTTCACATTTTTGTTACGCGGATGACGTGATTTTTATGGGGGAATGGGATGAAGAAAATATCAAGAATCTCAACCGGATTCTTAGATGTTTTGCTCTTAGTTCTGGGCTAAAAATAAACCTATCCAAAAGTTGCATGTTTGGGATTGGAGTCGATGAAAATAGAGTAAAGCAAATGGCGGAGGTGGTGAGATGTAAACCGGGCAAACTTCCTTTTACGTACCTTGGGGTCCCCATTGGCGAAAACATGAAGAAAATCAAGGCGTGGAAAGCGATTATTGAAAGATTCAATTCGAGACTTTCGGGTTGGAAAGCGAATAGCTTGTCGTTTGCCGGGAGGATCACGCTAGCAAAAGCGGTCTTGGGAGCCCTTCCAAATTATTACCTTTCGTTGTTTAAGGCTCCAATCAAAGTTGTGAACATGCTTGAGGGTATAAGGAGGGATTTTGTGTGGGGAAAAAGGTCGGGCAAATACAAAATAAGATGGGTTGCGTGGAAGAAAATTGTGGCTCCAAAGAATATGGGTGGCATTGGCGTAGGTGACATTCGTGGGTCTAATTTGGCTCTTTTGGCTAAATGGTGGTGGAAACTTAAAGAGAACCCTTCGACTCTTTGGGTGCGGGTAATTCGGTCCATTCACACAAATAATAGAAATGTCCTTTTATTTCCAAACAAGAAAAAGATAGTGGGGGTTTGGAAAGATGTGAGCTCCATTGGCAAAGAATTTTCTACATTGAACTTGGCTTTGGAAGACAACCTGTTTGGTAAGATTGGCAAGGGTGACAAGATTATGTTTTGGATTGACAATTGGTTGGAAGGAGGTCCTTTAAGATATAGATTCCCAAGCCTATATATGTTAGCTCAAAAAAAAGACGCTTTGGTCTCGGACTATTACACACGTAACGGCTTTTCCGTTTCTTGGAGCTGGGAGTGGAAGACCGAACCGAGCAACTCTTCTATTCTCGATCAGTTGAATATCTTAAAAGATCTTCTTGATTGTGTGATTATAAGTAACCAAGAAGATAGGTGGGTTTGGAATAATGCTATGGGTGAAGATTTATCAGTGGCTCTGGTCCGCGGGAAGATTGCACATGCAAGTTATCAAGTAAATGATGGTAAGTGGCCATTATGGAATAATTGGGCTCCCTTAAAAATTAATTATTTCATGTGGCGTGTCTCGTTAAACCGGATCCCGGTCAAAAAGGAGCTCAGGATTAGAGGAGTGGGGCTTGCGGATGGTATATGTGCTAGGTGCGGGTTGGGAGATGAATCTGTCGACCACTGTTTAGCTTCTTGTTTGCTAGCTCGCGCGGTGTGGTGGACTGTTTTAGTGTGGCTGAAAATTCCGTATCCACCGGGGGAGTTTTTTTACACCTCGGTTTGGGACATTCTGAAAGTTTTGAACGGCTCAATGGAATGGAAGAAAGTTGTAGGCGCTATCTTCATGGCAACTTTTTGGCAAATATGGAAGACTCGAAACGCTAAGGAATTTGATGGTTGGAGCATTCCGGTAGCGAAGGTTGTAGAGGAGATTAAGTTGAATTCTTTCTTTTGGATTAAATGTAGATCAAAATTTAATGCGCTAAATTGGGATAGGTGGCTAGATTTCAACCTTCGTGATGTAATTCCCTAACTTTGTTTTGTTTTGTCGGGTTTTTCAGCTTCTTGCTGGCCCGGGTTCTATATGTTATATAGAAATTGTTGCCCTTAAAAAAAAACAATTGGGAGTCCCTATCTTTTCCATCTCACGGCCATGAGGTAGTTGCTTTGCTTAATCAATTAGCCATGCCTATGGTACACTTATTACACGTGTTCATTTAGTACAAGAAAAATATGAGTGAGGAGTACCATACTTTTACTTGGTCTTCATCCTATTATTTCTTTTATTTTCTTAAGGTTGGTACACATTGCAATTGTGTTTCAACTTTCAAGTGAAATAAAGAAAAATAAATGTCTCTAAAAAGAACTACAATTCTCTAATTTGATAGAGGTGTTTCTTCTTTTAATGTTTATCCTTCTAATACTTGTGTAATACATATTAGTGTAAGATGGGACAACGACTGTCAAGTGGCAGCCGACTGTATGGTTTTCCGGGAAAACGCTCAAAAAAGTCAAAGTTTAAAGCCAGCGTGGACTCAGTTAAGACATAGTCTAGTCTGATCAGAGTGGGGCAATACATGAAGTTCACTGTTCAAAAAAAAATCCACTTCTTCAAATTACTCAAAGCACCCAATCCCTTTCGTTTTGTGGTCGCAACACTATTTACACCAACCGATAGTGGTGAAAAACCTATAAAAAGTAAAAGTTATTAGCAAATATTTGAATGCATATAATAATTGATAGAGGGTAGAAAATTGATAGATGGGGACGTTACGGCCATAAGAGTAAGTACGTGTTTGGAAATTGGACTTGATAATGGTGGATTTTGTCAAGAATTGGGTCCATGTGATTAATTTGTATATAAATCTCAACTTGCATCATTTTGTATCTTATAATTATTATTCATTTGACGTTGATGCACCATCACATATACCCAATTTAGGCACGGTACAACACAACCATGTGGCCTTTGTAATGGTAGCTGATTCTCACTATTTAATTGCGACTTCATTGTATTGTATCTCACACCTACTAAAATCCAAAAAGAAAAACGACTTGTCTTTAATATAATTTTATTAAGAAAAATCGCGTAAGCAATATTTTAAAAATAACTTGTTTTCTTACAAAATGTTAAGATAAAAGAAAAAAACGCGTAAGCCATATTTTAAAAATAATTTGTTTTCTTATAAAATGTTAAGTTAAAGAATGAACGAGCTTAGTCGAACGACATGTCTATGTCATGTCAATTGTCTTCTATAGACACCAATGTCACACGTCTTCTTCTTTTCTAGCACGTAGTATCGATATCCATCAAGCTTGAAAACAAACACTAGACTTTACATCAAAAATCATATTTTAATCATTTATTTCGTAAAACATTTTCTTTTTATATATCATTTATGTCAAGGCGTGCATGTCAACTTTAATCACGTCTTTACGCCATTATCTTTTCACCATTGCCATCAGGTGTTGTCATACTCTGATTTTCTGGTAGGTTTGAACTTGGAGTTTATGCGTGACGGTCGGATAATAGTATCACAATTGACAGCGGAAGTAAAGGATGATAAATTATAAGTATAAAAACTTGAAATTTTATTAAATAAAATTTATAACATTTTGTTCGATACAAATATTCCATAAGGCAAGGTCAAATCAAAAGTGTCACACCCCCAAAATCCACCTGCGGAATACCACCGCTTGGAGGCGTGACTGACCAGGATCCAGCCACCAATCATATTGAACAAACATATAAGCAGTTACAAAATCCAACCAATACAATTGGTGTCCAAACAAAACATAGTTTAAGTTGCAAAGCGGAAGCATAACGTTTAAAACCAAGACATAAGTTTAATTGTTTCAAAGTTTAACATGGCACACAACTGTCCATGTCCCACAACGACTCTCTTCCATGCAAGCTCCAGCTAAGTACCTATTGACCTGCAAAGCATGTAGTAACGAGTCAACAACAAGTTGAGTGAGTTCACAGTTGGGTGTTCGTTTTAAGTTGTTTCGAAAACAGTTTCCTTTATCTGGCATCCTGCCGTGGGGGTTACCCCATAGTTGAAAAACGTGACTTGTTTATTCCCGGTTACTCTGGCACTCCGGCCGTGGGGGCTACCCCATATTAGTTATCTGGCATTTCGGCCGGGGGGGCTACCCCATGTATACACTAGACTCGTTACCATATCGACTGCTGACTGTAGTCATGTATATGTGCCCTGAAACTGTCAATGTCTATCATCATTGACGTGCCCCAGATCCATTAGTTCACGCCCGTCTTCTGCGGCATGGTGTGAGGTTTGTCAGACCTAAATAGCGCTATCTAACTAATGACCCGCTCGCCATTGGCCCGGCGATTAAGTCGATATAAAAAGGAGGGACTTCGTGATAGAGTTTTGGTCTAGTACGAGTTATCTGTCCATGAGGACGAGGAATTACATTCCTGAACCAATGCTGTCCTACCCAAGGAGGACGAGGAATCCACGTTCCTTAACCCCATTCCCAACCCAGGGAATCCCATGCTTTGTAGAGGGTGTGAACTCACCTTGGTTTGCTCGGCAGATACACAGAAAGGTCAATCAAGTTGTAAGTGGTCAACTACGTCCTAATCATAGATACCATTCATGTCAGGTTCATATCCAAGTAGTGCACGTATGTTCTACACGTATTGTACACAAGTAACAATCATAGCATACATGTCTAGCATGGCAGTTCAACAACAGTTCGTAACAAGTTCCACAGTAACATTCACGTAACAACCGAAGTCCAAGTGTGCGGCCCAAACAGTTGGGCTCGTAATAGCATGCAGGTCCAAAACAGTGCACGACATACACAATTAACAATACACAGAAAGTCCATACATTCGGCCCACTAACTTAGGCCCGTAACTATGCAGGTCCAACAGAACATACATAATTAGGTGGTCTTGAGTCGAGACTATAGATCTCGAGTCGAGATTGTGCGGTCTCGAGTTATACCTACGAGTTCTCGAGTCGCAAACTGTGGAGGTCTCGAGTCATGCACGTTCTGGTCTCGAGTCGCAACCGGCCTCGTAACCGTGGTTTCGAGTCATGCTGTTTTGTGTGAGAGAGCTGTGGTCTCGAGTCGAGACTAGAGGTTCTCGACTCGCAACCGCTGATCTCGAGCTGGCTTCTAGATGGTCTCGAGTTGTCGTGTGGTGATCTCGAGTCGAGACAGAAGGTCTCGGCTGACACCCCTGCTGATCGCCGGCCATTGTACTAAACCAATAGGATTTCGATTTCATGATCCATAGTACTAACCAACCAAAAATCACAAACATGTTTCTTTGTCTAATACTAACCGAAAATGGATCAAACAACTAGTTTTCAAATATTCAAGACACATTCATATCATGTTCATGTTGTTCTTCATATATTCAAGTAGTTCATGTCCTTTAGGGTTTTCATCATA